>CAUYON010043128.1:0-43981 GCA_963573935.1 Arctocebus calabarensis | reverse complement strand
ATAGTGATCAAGGAAATGCCATGAAGGATATCTGTAACAGTATGATCAAAATATTTCTGAATGTATATGAATCGTGCCCTGTGATTGCACCAATGTACATAATTATGATTCAATAAAATTATTAAAAAAAAAAAAGAAAAGTTCTCAGCTATATGTACATCTCTGGAGGAGAAGTATCCATAGAAAATGACTCTGGAATCCCCATGTCACCTCTGTGGCCCCATGAGAGATGAATGAGACGTCTTCCTGCCTTCAGACACAGTATCAAGCAGAGAAAATTTTAACCATTTAACCATTTTTTAACTCTCAGCAAAGGAGATTTTATGATCTAAGAAAATTTCCTATTCCACCGCTGAATTGCTCCCCCTTTGGGGATTTTTTTTTTAAAAATTAAACTCCCTTTGCTGTACTGTTGAGACCATTCTTCTTGCATAATCATTATTTTTAGACATGGTGAATGAACAGCTGCTTTTCAATTACTGGTCACAGTTATATCCCTACTCTCTTTTAACAGCTGTGAAACAGAATTTCCTCTCTGAATTTTACAATAACAAACTGCACAAAAAGAGTGTCCTCATCTTCCTGGTTGTGAAGATGCTATGTCCTACTTTCTTTCCAGGGCACCTGCCCATTATCCCTTCTCCAGTTTTGCTTGACTGTTGCTACCAAATCTGTGACTCTGCCCAAGTCTGATGACTGCTGATTGAACTTCAAATATTTACAGTACTCTTGTCAATATCTCCCTGGTTCCAAAGAGAAAAGCCACCCTTTCCAAAGAGAGGGTGTCATCTCTGCTGTAGCTTAGATATCCTAGAGCTCAATGCTTCAGTTTTAGTAACTTGCTTTTTTTTTTTCTTTTATTGTTTGAGATTCATTGAGGGTACAAAGAATTAGGTTACACTGATTGCATTTGTTAGACAAAGTTGCTCTTATAATTGTATTCTGCTCCAAGAACAGCGCCATGTACCTCCTATCCCTTCCCCTCCCACCCCCTTCCCTCCTCCCCTCTCTCTGCTCCCTCATTCTCCTACCTCCCACCTTGTATGTCTTCCTTCCTTTTTAACAAATAGTTATCTGAAATCTCAAAAAGAAAGGTTCTGAAACATTGGAAAGCAAATTAAGAGAACTGTACATTTTCTTTCAGCTGGCCAGAATAATAATTCTCCCACTCTTTAGACCAGACTGAATTTCCATCTGGTAGAGATTTTAGTGTTAACTATAATAGTTTGTTTCCTTCTAGAGCTCAACTCTTTCTGGAAGGTATTCATTTTATGCTATTTAGGTATTTATACAGAGTACAAAGAACAACCTGAGAGCATGTTTCCAAGGTGAAGGGAGGAGAGGCATGAGGGATTCATAAAATGCCATTTAATTTAACTTAATAATATTATGTTGATAATTATATATTAGTTTCCAACTGCTGCTGTAGCAAATGACCACACACTTAGTGGCTTAAATAATATCAATATATTAGCTTATAATTCTATGAATTAGAAGTCTGAAAGTGACTTCTTACTGAACTAATATCAAGATTTGGACATGGCTGCCTTCCCTTTTGGGGGCTCTAGGAAAGAATCCATTTCCTTGTGTTTTCCCAGATTCATCTTTAAAGCCAGCAACCATGGATTCAGTTCTGATATGACACCTCTGTGACCTTTTCTGCTCCTCCTTCCACTTTTCAGGGCCATTGTGACTATATTGGGCCTACCTGGATAATCCAGGATAATATTCCTACTCTAAAGTCAGCTGAAAAATGATTGAAATTAATCTGCAAGCTTAATCCTACCCACTGTCATATAACCTAATATATTCGCAAGTTCCAGGGATTATGAAGAGAATATCTTGGGAGGGTGTCATCATTCTTCCTAATCCAGTTTGTGGCTGAATAGCCCAGGGAAATATGGGCAGGGCTTAGTTATGTGGCTACACTTAAGCACAATCAAAGCTAGGAAATGTAGCTTATTTATGTGTTTAGGACAGAAAGGAAATACATTTGATGAAGACCTAGTCATCCCCTGCCCATTCTGTCCTTGTCACCAAATATTCATCCCATTTTTCCTTCCACACATGGAACATACGTGTTCTTTCTGAAAACAAAAAAATCCAAGGTCCCCATCAAGCTCAAAGTCCAGGATACTTGGGTGATGTTCCTATTTCTAAACCAGAATCAAAGACTGTTTCTTGAACCTATAAACTATATATAAATATATACTATAATATATTTAAATAAATATAAACTATATATATATATGTATATTTATATATAGTTTGATTCTGGTATATATATATATATTTATTTATATAGAGTTTTATATATATATATATATATGTGTGTGTGTGTGTGTGTGTGTATTCCATGACATATATTTACTCACATACTCACCATCTAGTGATGATACTCAAGCACAGGAAAAACATTTTAAACACCTATTTGGAAAAGTAAAGAATGAGAGACTTGTGGCTGTTCCTGGCCCAAGCGATTTTGAAATCCTGCTAGGCAGATAGTATGAAGTGTTCTTTGGGTTGGAAAAAGTCCTTCACTTATTCTGAAATTACGTTCTCTAAGACCACCCACTATTGTTCTTCACTATTATTCAATCTCCTAGACTCAGCCATCTGGGAATTTCTTCTCTGCCCATTTTCCTCGTGGCCTTGATGAAATGGATGTTGAGGACTGTATGTGGCTCTTGTGAAAGTTGGGGGACCCAGGACTAGTATTCAAACTTAAGGAGTCAGTATTTTTAGTCCATACTCATACTATCTTCTATGATTTTTTCCCCCCAAACTAATATCTTTTTGTTTCTAGGCAAGTGCGGGTGCCAATAACTGCAAAAAGATTATCTTTTAATCTTTTTGTTTCTAGGCAAGTGCAGGTGCCAATAACTGCATCTGAAGTCTTACACAGTGATAATTCTCAAGCCTGATCTATTTCTTTGCTTTTCCTTTTCTACCCCCTCTTGCAAGTCAATCTCTGCCTCCCTGAAGACATTTGAAAGAATATTTTTGAATACTATGTGTTAATATAATCTTTATTTTAGGGTTGTGTTGTTCTGTTTCAACTGGCAATCTTCCTTGATTGTTGTTGTTCTGAGCATTTTTTATCTCTGTTACCTAGAGTGTAGGAGCAGTCAGGTAGATTGCTGGATAAATATCCACTATGATTTCTGCTTCGAAACAACCAGTTTTTAAAAATACATGCTCATTTTTTTCTTATAATATATTGCTAAGAGTGAGCAATAGTAACAAATAGACACTGCTATTCTTGTATCAATCTATTGTTCTCATGTCCCCGAGTACAGGCTTAGTAGGCACATCAGGTCTGCTGTGCCTTTGTGTTGACTTCATTTACTACTTCTAACATACATTTTGCCATGGAATCACATGGATGGCCCTCATCTTTCCAGCCTTATCTATTGGTTTCTTTACCTCTTGCTTGCTATAAGCCAATATTACACATTTTAGGTTTGTGTGGTTAGCACCCCATTTCAAACTACCAAATTTAAATATTAGTCCAGGTAACATAAGCTACCATAACACGTATAACGTACCCTTGGAGTTTGAGGGCTACTATGATTTATTTTCAGCTCATACCGCGGTCTGTAGTGAGTACTCCTGATCATACAGCTTCATATGTGTTTATTTAAGGAGGGATAGAAAAAAAAATCAAGGATTCTTTGTGAGGTTTTGTCATAAACTGACCCTGAAACTGATGACGCAACTTCTGATCATATTCTCTTGGTCACAATTAAGTCATATAGCCATACATAATTTGAAAAGGTGATAGGTGATATGCCCATCTGACATGCTAGTGGATTTTGGTGCATATTTGCAGTCCTTATTGTACCAAAAGGCACAGAACTTGCAGATATGCCAAAAGCCAGTTCTTCTAGTTCCACAGTGTGGACTATGAACTTTTACTGATAGTTATTAAGCATTTAACAGCAAAATCATTGTTGATAATATGATATTAATATGCAAATGATCTAAAAATCTTGAGGCATTCAGAGTATCACATACAGATCACAGGTTATTCATTTGTTCAAGTGTATTCTTGAATACCCACTGTGTAATGGACATTGTGGCAGGTGCAGATGGAAATCAGTAGGATAAATCTGTGACCTCAGAAAGCTCTCAGCATTCCAGAAGAGGCAACACCTGTACACAAGTAACTAAAATAATTTTTTCCTCCTTAATATTTTGAAATTAAAAAAAAAGAAAAAGTAAACAAGGAGAGCAAGGAAATAGTTAAACAGCTATTAGGATTTTTTTTCCTTCCTAAGTAAAGGAAATATCCTATTAAATAACAAAGATATTTTATGAGTGGAGAGTTATAAAATACTGAACATGCCTTACTGTAGAAGCAAAGACCCAAGGTGTTCAAAAAGCCAGTGGCTTGTTTAGTTTCAAATTTTCTGAAGAAACTTGGAAATCCTAAAATCCAGAATAACGTTTAAAAGAAGATAAAATCAGCAAAGTCATTTTTCCTTCTTTGGTGGTTGCATCGTTGACGTTGAAGAGTAACTGGAAAGTTTGTTTTTGAGATGCCTGCACTATGCCACTTGGGCAGCCTCCCATGATGCTGGGTCCCCGTTGGGTCTGTTGAAGGCAGACATTCATTAAGCAACTCACCGCCAGCGGTTGGAACCCATCCACTTCATGCGAGGAGACAACCACAAGCATTTCATTCTGTATATCAGTACCAGAAACTAGAAGCATGGAATGCACACAGTATGCTTTGAACCTCATAATTGTTCCTTGTAATAATAAATTTTTACATTTGAACCTGTGAGTTATCAAGGAAAAAGAAACATAAAGCCACTTTGGTTAAAGGATAGACTTAAAATAACAAAAATTATGGAGATGGAAAAATACCACTTTTCTTCGTTGGCTCGAGGATTTATGTTTGGGGAAAAAATGATTCAGAGGTGATGGCCTTTCTTGGACATCAACAAACTGTAGAGAAGTTTATATCCCTGACAATGGGTGGTGTGTAAATTCTACTAGGGGAGGGTGGGGAGGGAGTTAAGGCAAAGGAAAGGCACTGAGCGTAAGCACTTGATATTACAAAGGAAGAAGCTCTTTGAATTTTTTTTTGTGGAGGGAGAGAAAAGTTATTTTTGAGAGTCACTTTAGCTTCTACTAGAGAGTGAAAACAATTGTGTTTTAAACTATAATGTGCCTGTTTGTGATACTCAAGTTACGCTTGTAAGATTCTCAACCTTGCTCAAATAAACTCCAGAGAGAAGAAACAATCAAACATTTAAATGTAAGAAATCTCATGACAAAGATAAAAGAATAAAAGAGACATTTTCTTTCCAAAGAGTAGAAATTAAAAGGAAAAATTGGCAATTGGACTTTTTTCTAATGTAAAAAAGATTAGTTTCTATAGAAAGAACAAACTACAGATTACAGCAATAGTTGTCTCAAACGGGGAAATGGCTTCAAGTCTTTTCCAAATGCTGCATACAAATGTAAACAAAATAATAAATAGATTCCACTAGTCAATGTTCTCCTGGCCTTTCTGCATTGGTTAAAGAAGCATAGAGGTTTCATATTAGTTGTGTACTCAATACTAATATAAAACCAATATATAAACAACTGCACACCCACAGGAAAGAAAAAACACCAGTATAGTTTAGCGAGGGGGCGGGGAGAGGAGTGAAAGGGTGATTGGCAGGAACTCACCTATGTTCACAAGGTAAGGATACTCAGCCTGCCCCCTGGGTGAAGGGCTCAATTACCACTCGAACGTCACCTTGGAAATGAAAATGATGCAACCTAAACATTTGTATCCTGAATTTTTTTTAAAAAAGAAAGCATAGAGGAAGGGAAGAAAAATTCTGAACGACACTGACATTGTTTCAAAAAATGATTTATCCATCTTCCTGAAGAATCACATTACTTTTGTTATAGAATGGAACATAGGTGATGGACTGAGAGACACTGAATCTGTTTGTGGCAAACCCTTCCATAGCTCCCATATAAATGATCCAGCTCCAGAATGTAGGGAGAATTGCCACATATACTATTCAGCTTTGAAATACCAGCCAAAACTGAGACAATGGAAAAAGTCCCACTCAGACCTTCCACATAAAAAAATCTTCAACATTTCCAAGACTTCTAGCCTATATGAAAGAAAAAATACAAACAACTAAATTCTGTAAAAATTATATGCATGAAGGTAGTCACCACAGTATTTATTGGAAAACTGTAAAATTCCAAAAGGGCAATTTGGAAGTAATCCAATGTTCCAGGATAGGAGAATGATTAAGGAAGTCAGGGGAAATCTGTGTTAAGGAAAACCATGCTATTAAAAGAGTGATAACAGACTGTATTCTCTTGTAGGAAAATGTAATATGTTAAATGGGTAAAGCAAGACACAAAATCCTGCCACTTTTATAATTAAATAAGATGCTTATTAACAGGTTTGGACCAATAAATAACTAGACTTTCTATCAGAGTTTTGTGATGTGGTAGCTTGGAAAACTTTAACAAATTATTTCTTTAAAACCTCTTACTCTTCTATCTAAAATAGTGTTCCTCAACCTTCCTAATGCCATGGCCCTTTAATACAGTTCCTGTGTTAGAAGGTAATACTTTTTGGTATCTAAAGGAAGGTAATATTTTTTCACATGACCTAAGGCATTTCATGGCACTTAGTAATTACTTTAAAAGCTCTGTTAAGGAATGGAAAAAATATACAAAAATGAATATAGGAATGATGTCTAAATGATTAAGATATTGTTTTATCTATAATCTTCCCATAAACTTTTAAAACGATTAACATACATTTTACTATATTTGTACTCTTCCTAAAATGCTATTACATTACTTCAGTAATTAAAAACTGAGAGGAACTGAACAGTATGGGGTCAATTCATTCATGACATCTGCCCAAAATCACTGAGGACAGCTCCCAGTCTGGAGGTTGCACCAGACGCAGCTTCTTGGCACACTATGGGCAAAGCTGTTTCCCCACCTATTATCTTTTCCAATCTAAAAACAAATTGGCCACTCCAATCAATAGGCATTTTTTAGTAATTTTTGCATCACAGGACATCAGTCTCTTAGAATTATGCTAGAGTGATTCACTTTACTTACTTTGTAGTACAGTCATGTTAAATTATAAAACCCAAATGAAATATTTCAGAAATAAACCAGGAATAATATCCAGTTTTTTGGTAAAAACAGAAAAGTTACAATCTCCTGAAGTAGGCTTAATTTAAACAAGAAAATACATCTTGCCAAGCCTTTCAAAGATTTTTATTACAGCATGTGATGTGTTCTTATTATCTAGACCATAATCTGCGAATACATTGGTTATTATAGTGAACTACTTTTGAAATCTTGCAGATAAACTCTCTTCTTATGTATTATCACTCTTTTATTTGCTCTTATTTGGCTTAATTAGGCTGAAAACATTTACATTACTTCAAAACAAGAAGAGAGCCAAAAATAACATTAAAAAAAAAAAGAAACAGAAAAAGGATGTAAAGGTTGAAAATTGGAAAGGTCTTATTTGGGTGGGTTTTGGAGTATGAAATTGACCGTACCTCAGAAATAGAAAATTGATTAACCTAAGTTGGTTCCTTAAACACCAAGTGAAACTAATATCTACATGTTTACCTCTCATTTGGCTTTATGCTGTTATTTCTAGTGATAATTTAATCAAAATAATTTTTAAAAATCCATATTTGCAAGCCTGGATACAGTATCTCACACCTGCAATCCTAACACTCTGGAAGGTCGAGGTGGGTGGATCACCTGAGCTCACAAGTTCAAGACCAGCCTCAGCAAGAGAAAGACCCCATCTCTCCTAGAAATAGAAAAACTAGCCAGGTGTTATGGTGAGCACCTTTAGCTCCACCTACTTGTGAGGTTGAAGCAAGGGGATTGTTTAAACCCAAGAGTTTGAGGTAGCTTTGAGTTGTGATGCCACAGCACTTTACCTAGGTCACCAGAGTGATATTCTATCTTAAAAAAAAAAAAAAAAGAATCCATATTCTCAGATCTGAAGGGGAATCTAAACAACTACATATACATGTCTTTCTTCACAGTTGTCCAGGGGTAAATAATTAAAAATAAACCCCAAATAACAACATATCAAATATATTATGTGAGAATTTTCTATCATTAGTCGTGTGTCACTTAAAGAAAAGATGGTGACTTTTAAGGCTGGGACTTTGCAGTCAACTATTTTAAAATAAATATAGAGTTGAGGGTAGGTAAATCATTGCTATTTCAGACTTTTATATGTTTAAGTTTAGTGGAATATCAATAAACTTTTGCTAGAAAACATGCTTTCTAACTTACACGTGTAAATGGCAGCTGGTTGGGACAAGGTAGATTTCACTAATCTTGAATAGAATCAGTTGGCCTGAGGTAACAGCGACATATCCCATTGGGTTTACTCCATGTGTTTTCACCTTCTGGGACTGGCAGGCTGTAAGAGGAAAGTTCTCAAGAAGGGGAATGAATGGGCCCAAGGAGGATGAGAGAAAATGAATGATGTCTCATAAGGGTGAGGCTTGAAACCTCGGTCATTTCCACCCCTATTATTGCAAGTTACATGTCAATGTGATGGAGAGGTCTACACCACTTATAGAGGTGTGTGAGAATGAAGTGTCTACTCTTGAATAACAGTATATCATAACACAAGTGATGCGTGTTGTACTTCTCATTCCTACAATAGTATTATTAGCACATCAGTCCATGACTAAATTCTAAATTCTCTTGCTTTTGTTTCTATTTGATATCTCTTCACTTCTCTCCATTTCCTCGGTTAAGTACACAACACATCTCCCTTAAACTATTACAACAGTTTTCCACGCTGTGCTTTCATAGAATGTATCTTTGCCTTTTGTGATACCACTGTTGTTAACTCTTCAACAAAAAAATTTGGCATGTTATACCTCCCTTCATAATTCAATGACTACCTATCATGAGAAGTAGACTTAGGATAAGTGACCCTGTCAAACTATCTTGTTTCTCTCTCTTCAACCTCTGCTCTGATTTCTACATTATATTTTAGACATCTACAATTCTTTCATCATCTCTTATGCCACCATGCCCCCCCCCTGCCATATCATCTGTTTGTGGTGGTTTCCTCCACTTAGGCATGGGTCAAAGTGCTTTTCATCCTTCAGGGGGATCTCACCTGAAACTGTGTCAGTCAGGAGATTGGTTGTGAAGCAGTGACCAAGGATGGTGGCTTACAAACACAAACATCGATTTCTTGCTCACATTGTACCTCCAGGTTGGCTTTGCATCTCTTTATTTCAGGACCCAGACTGATGTCTGATACATTCCACCACTGGGAAAATAAAAATAGTGAAGCATATGCTAGCACTTAAAACTTGGGTTTGCCACTGCTGCGCTCATATTTCATTGGCTAAAGGAAGTCTATATCCATGTCAGAGTTTAACAGGATGAAGATGTAAAACTCTTCCTCAGACAGCAGCATCTCAATGTGAGGCAGTCAATATTTTGAAGAATTTGAAAATCTACCACCATAGCTGTCTTTTTGGCATCCTACAAGACTTAATGAAATACATTTATGTAAGTAAGACTATGTACATAGGCATGTGTATAGTCTTCCACTATTCAACAACATCAGTAGATAATATTAGTGTCATTTATTTAAAAGGTTTTATCTGTCTATCTATCTTTACCTTTATCTATATAGATCTTTACCGGTCACCCCGTTTATTAAGTACATTTTCTACCTTCTGCACAATTTCAGGCAAAGGTATTAACTAAATTTTCTGCTACAACATAACAAGTTTCCATCTTCCTCCAGTTTCCAATACTTCATTCATAGAACTTATCTTGGTCTTCTCTAATACCCCCATATAAAAATTTGAAATATCAATGATTTTCATACTCTCCACTGTTTGTTCATTTTAAAATAGTTGACCACGAAGTCACCTGCAGCTTTAGAAAAGACCGCACATCTTCTATTAAGAGTTTTTTGAATGCATCTGTGGCTGTCACCAACACTTTTCTCAAAGACCACTGCACATTTACAAAGCCACTCTCCCATTTGGTGTTTGCAGATTGGCAACATCTTACTATTAGTGGTTAATGTGTGTGTTAGTTATATATGTTGCTTTGTAATAAATGACTACAAAATTGGAGGTTTAAGAAAGCAAACATTTGTTATTGTCAGTTTTCGGGGGTCAGGAATCCAGCCCTCTGGTTCTGGCTCAGAGTCTCTTACAAGGTTGCAATCAAGCTGTCTCCAGGCTATGGTCATCTGAAGGTTCAACTGGGGCTGGAAAGTAGGCTTTGCTGATCACTCAAGTGGTTGTTGTGAGGTCTCCATAGTACACCATGCTTCACCACATGGGTCTCTTCAGAGGGATGCCTGAGCAGCCTCAAGACATGGCAGCAGGTTCCTCCTAGCATTAGAGATGAGCAAGGTAAAGACGCTTCAGAATTAATGTCAGAAGTGACAAACCATCAATTCTGCCAAGTGACAAACCATCAATGCTGCCAGGTTCTATTGGCCACACAGAGGTGATGCAAACTGTGATAGAATGTTAGGAAGATTACACAATACCAAGCGGTATGAATCATCAGGGAAACTACCTTGTAGGCTGGCTTCCACAAAATAGTCTTTCAACTTTGAAAATCCAGAGCTATCAGGAAAAAATTTGACATCAATATGACTATTTGTTAAATCTGTTTTTCAGAATGTCTTTCATCTGTGTGCTAAACCTTGTGGTAGTCAGTGGACATATGAAAAAGAAGGTGCCTTTTCTTCCTTTGAGGAGCTTACAGACTTTTAGAGAGGTAAACTTAGACAGTCTTATACCCATAAGGTTTCAATCAACAACAGACTATGATGGTGGTCCCATAAAATTAAAATAGTGTATTTTTCCTGTACCTTTTTTTATGTTTAGCTACATAAATACTTAACATTTTGTGACAATTGCCTACCATACTCAGTATATTAACACACTGTATAGGTTTGTAACAGGCTATACTATACAGCCTAGGTATGCAGTAGGCTGTACCATCTGGGTTTGCATAAGTACACGCCATGATGTTTACACAATGAAAAATAATTGCCAAACAACAAATTTCTCAGAATGTATCCCTGTTGTTAAATAATGCATGACTTTAAATAAAATTTGAAAATTGTTTTATACCTTATAATTGCTACAATAGAGTACATACATGTCATAATGGCAGTTAACATAGACAGTCATTAACAACCTTGACTTCGGGGTCAGACCACAGGATTTTGATTCCAAGTTTCCCTATGCACAATTTAGGTGATACCCTTAGCAAATTATTTTAGTTTTTGTGACTCCACTTATTCATTTGTGAATATAGAAAATAATAGCACTTGCCCATAGAGTTGATATAAATTTCAAATGACTTGCAGATAGATAGATAGATAGATAGATAGATAGATAGATAGATTTATAGCCAGATAACTAAAAACATAGGTAAGCTTGAGGTAACTGAAACAAACATTGTTAGAACCTCTAATGAAGGGGTGTTTTTATCCTGTAGTAAGCTTAGTGACACTGTTCTCTGCAGTCACTCAGAAGGTAGAAGATGCATCCAATAAAATGAATGATCTAGCTAAGGAGATTTACAACAAGGATGTTGAAAGTGCCTCTTGATTTTGTTCTTGCTGTTTTTAGTACCATGGAAGAAATTACAGATGAGCTAATGAAAAGACTATTTTTTATATTGCATCTTAATGTTTTGAAGATTCTAAGTGACTAGGAAAGGATTTAGCACACAGTTGAAAGAGATTCCAATAAACATAACTAACTAGCTAATTAAATAAATGACAATTTGAGCAAAATAGTTAGGACAGTAAAACTACCATGAATGGTTTTGTAATAGTGGTTACAGGTCAATATACATTTGTCAAAACCCATAGACTATACAAAACCAAGACCAAAACTAATGGAAACTGTGGACTTTGAGTAATAATGATGTGTCTGCACAGGTGCATCAATTATGACAAAGGTACCACTTTGGGTCAGGATGTTGTCAGTGTGGGAAGCTGTGCACATGTAAGGACAGGGGTGGGAAACAAGCCAACTCTGTAATTTCTGCTCAGTTTTGCTGAGAATCTAAAACTGCTCTAAAAATAACGTCTAATGTTTAAACAAAAGTTGATTTGGAAAAAAAAAATTACACCAAGTAGTCACAACAGAGTCAGTGCCTAATCAGGAATCTGCTTTAATTATTGTCTCCATGACATTTGTTCCTAACACAATTTAGGTGACTTGTGGCAGAGTCTGCCATGGAAAAAGTAATCAATGGAGGGATATGATTGGGGGTGGGGAGATGGTGACAAAAACAGAGCTATATCCTGTGAGTCCCATGTGGAATTTTGTAACATTGGATCCTATGATCTAAGTTGAATCTTTAGATTTGGACATGAAGTGTGCTTGTGTCAGTTCCCTGGACCCTTTTTTTTATTAATTTGCAATAATATAATACCATTTCAGTAGATTCCATAGGATGGGTTCACATGGCACCTTCATGCCTCAAGAAAAGATGTGTTGGGGTCAGGGATATTCCTGTGATGACTTTATGTGTAAAATAATACCTTTGAAAAGAAATGAGAATTGCCCTTGATGGGAATTTTGATGACCATTTTATTTCTCCTTGCATTGTGAATTTCTTCTGGTGACTTTCTCCCCATCAAGACATGGCAGAGAAGTGGCAGGGAATGGAGGTGCACTATGTATGAAAAAGGGAGGCTAACATTTTATTTTACCCTAGAAATATGCACAAGTAATGTGATTATAATTTTTTAGCTATGTTTCCCATGGCCTAAATTTCCTGAGTGGTCAACGTACAAGCCTATAAATCTTGCCCAGTTGGACGTGAACTGCACACAGTTATTAGCAAACAGAGAAAGAGGTGAGCTTTGTAAAAGGTGCAATGACGCCACTGAACCCTACCTACCATTGTGTCTATGAGATCCTGTGGGTAGCCTTCATCCTAGGCAATTGTAGCCAACCACAAGCCTTTCAGAGTTCCTCTCTAAGGTGATTCCCTGGTTGTGAAGGAGAGAGTCCTCTGGCTTCATTGCCCCCTGATACCTTGTTAATTTTGACAATGATGACATCAGTTGTATTTGTGTGTTAAAAGATGGTTTTGGAAATAGGAAGTTTTATCATTTATTGGCATAGGCATCTTCCATTTCTTATTTATTCCCAACATTTGAGCATATAATAGAGAATCAAATAACATTTTTTTCTTTCTTGTAAAACAAATGCCTTTCATTTTCTGAATAATATGGGATGAGAAATAATAAACTGCATATACATTTGTGCTAGCCAAGGTAACCGAGTTTAGATATAATTGAAAATTACCCTTGCAAAAATCCTAGTCTCTTATTGCTACCTAACCTGGTGTTGGCCAAGAGTGTGATAAAAAGCAAGGATCATTGCTCAGTCACAGTGATCATCTGTTTCATGGACGGTTGACTTATGTGACCTCAGTTATAAGGTCATGAAATGTGCTAGAGTTTGTGGAGAGAAACTTATGTGCTGGAAATTTAAGAGCACTTTTTATTCCCTCTGGTAGTTTTTCTGAAACTCCGCGAGTAGAACATACCTAGATTTATTCTTCATTACTTGGAAATTTGAAATAGTTTTTCTTGGAAGTGACCAGATGGAAAAAATTAAAAATGTTTCAGAAAAACTATTAACACTGGGTGGATTTTTTTTTCTAGAAGTCATTTATTTTTATTTAGACTTAGCTCAAGAACATTTATGAAATTAAGATAAGCTTATTCAACATGAGGAAAATTGCCTTTATTAGAATTTCAAGCCATAACCCTCTGTGTTGGTGGGCTTGACTCTGTTTTCAATGATAGTCTTTACTTTTCTTACACTTTAGGAAGGTAACCAAATGAAAACTTTATACCAAAATTTCGTTTCAAAGGGCACATTATTGCCTTAGAAATATGAACTTTTAAAAGCAATGACATTATCTCCAGAATCTTTTCACAGAGGATATTTAGTTTTATTGCCCTTGATGAATATTCCTTTGTAAAGAACAAGTATTGATTGTGTCATGAGGACCTCTGAGAGAAAGACTAACATCAATTAATAGATTTCTGCAGGAAAAAAAATCTATGAAAAAGTAATGATTAAACCAAAAGAAATTCCCTTTAAAAAATACTTTATAGTCGTGTACTGTAAATATGTTAACAATTAGGGTTAAATTGGGGTGTTGAAATTGTCAAAATATCCACAAATGGGAAAACTTCTTGTAGGATTTCAGTATTCAGTCAAGCAGATCTACATGCCTCGGATTGGACAAAGGAGATTTCTAATTTTCAGAGAAACAGCAAATAATTGGATGATCTGTGAATGCAGATTAGTGAGTGGATCTAACCATTCAGGGCCGGTGATGTAGAAAGAAAAGTCTTTGGAATCAAGGAAACCTGGATACAAATAGCTTCAAGTTTGACAGATTTCCGAATCTCTCCAAATATCTACTTTCTCATTTCTGAAACAGAAACCAGAATTAAAGTGATATTAGGAAGTCAGATGTCCAGGAGGGCTCACCAAGGTTAGCTGCTTTCCACTTGGCATTGATGGTGGTGTGAGTTAGGTTTATATTTATTCATGGAATTCACCAAAAGTGCGCAGCTCTTTTCATGCACAAGCAAGCTCAGTAATTATGCAGAAAATCGTATCCTCTATGAAGAACACAAAGGGCTTAGAAAGGTTAACTTTCATCTGTTTGAAAGAAGCTGTGAAATAGTGGGAGGAGGAATGGTCGTGCGAGTCTATCTCAAGCTAACCTGTCATGTCCTTATCTTGTGCATTTATGTGATGGATATGAGGGAGCCAAGTGCTTACCCACCTGGCAAAGGACGTGAAAATTTAGAGCACAAATTATTCAAAAGTACTTAGAACATAGTAGATGCTTATTAAAGACCCATTATGGAAAACAAAATAAAAATTAATTATAACTAAATAAAAATGTCTTGATACATTTTAACATAGGATATGTTAGAAATTGGGTGTGTCTATGTGCTTTCCTGTCTTCATACATATTTCCCTGTAAGATATCTCTCTGTGTGTATATATAGAGGGATTAATACATTATTAATTTATTAATAATGTATTAATTTATTAATAATTTATTATAATTATAATTTTATTTTATTTTTTATTTTTACATATATATGTGTTGATTAAACCTATTAATTTACTTTATATATTGATTTTTTTGTTAATTTAATAATTATTAAATTTTTTCCCTGTAAGAGCTCTCTCTCTCTCTCTCTCTATATATATATATATATGTACAGTGAGAGAGAGAGAGCTCTTAATAAATCATTGTTTTCTTCATATGTCTGCTTACAAGCATCTTTACTAATTATCCTGCCATGCCCCATTAAGTTGGGTGGAATCGTCTGTCTAAAGCCTTTGAAACAACATTGCTTCTTGGACTTTTGGCTAAGATCAAGTGTAAAGTCTTTGAAACAGTCACGTGTGTCCCTTTAATTCTCTTATCAAGTCTTTGCATGTGAGTCCTGACTTGTTCTCCTCTTGTTAGCACGTTGCTGAAGAATAGGGCTCTATGATCCTTGAGAGTTCTTTCAACACCAGATTGAACAGGCTGCTTCACTTGTGCACAGATGACGGCTGAATCTGAGACACCTAATAGCAAGTGTGATTTTCATGAAATTTCCAGTACTGACAACGTGCTTAAGACAAACCTTTCCCACACATTCATCTGGCATTCCTGTGACTATGCCTTGAGACCAAAGAAACATCTTTGAGGGAGAACAGGCAGGTTACTGACAGGGTAACAGATCAAGTGAATATCTTTCAATGCAGTTTGTGCTAGAAAGTCATTATTAGATTGTTTGCCTCTGATGTGTAGCCTAAAAAAGTATTCTAGTTATTTTTCAGTCAATTTAAAATCAGTAACCAAAATACAAATCATATTAAAGAATCCCACATAAATAAAGTCAGAATAATAGCAGAGTATTATCTTCCTGGGATTAAAAATCTCTAGCGTGAAGGTTCATTTTTATATTACTTCATGTTTCAATAATGAAAAAATGTAATTACCTGCCAGTGGCAAACTTGACTTTGGAACCTTGAAAGGATCTTGTTTGGTGCCCTGGTTTGAGATCTGAACAGAAAGAAACCCATCATGCTAAAACAATTTTCCTACGCTGTCAGCTACGGTGTTACCTGTGCCTTACATCACTCACTGTGCTGTTGGTTCTAAAGTTCTTTGGGAGGAAAACAAAGGAAGCAGGATCATTTTTAATAACAGAACAAAGATAAAGGTAGAAGCGACAATGCAATGGAAATAGGAAATTATTTGTTTACTGAATTTATATTATGTCATTTTCTTGAAGCAGATTTTTGGTGCTTCTTTTGTTTATAAAAGCAAAGAAGATGTGATACCATGTGTCACAGTTTGAGTCACTGTGATTCCCCAATTCCTATTCCTTTGCAGCAGTAAAATTTCTTATCTTGTATTTACAGTTGAATTTTTACCCTGGTACTGTTATTTTGACCATAGTGGCTAACAATGGAACAATCAAAGTTTCTTTTGGTCCCCAGACCAATCAAATAAAAACTGTAGTGCAGTAAATAATTATCAAGGGAGCTAACGTACAAAATAATATACACTTAGAAAATCAAAAGTCTAGATGATGTCAGAGAAACAAATAGGCAAAAAGAATCAGCCCAACCAAGTGACCACTTATTTGGAAAGCCTCATCCGTTGAGATATCTAGCCCAGCGGATTGAAGGACATATTTAGCATCCCCAGATATTTAGTGTCAAATAGTCCTGGTTTCCAATCTTTTTTTCATGCTAATTTAGAGATTGACTTACAGATTTTAAAATAATAACCCAAATCTTAATTTTGGAAAAGCAAATCAAATTGGATGAATTGCTGGAAACATTCTTTATAAAGTCTCACTGTTCAGAGGACCTGGATGTGTGAGGTTAACATTGGCCTTGAAGGTTGAAGGGACACTCTTTTGGTCTTCTCTTCCGGGTGGATAATAATACCTGCATGATTGAATTATTGTACACAGCTATGATTCAATAAAAAAAATAATAAAAAATAAAATAACAACAAAAAAATAATAATACCTGCATGACTGAAATTGCAAAAGGTACAAATTACCTATTCTAAGGTTTCAAGAACATACGGGAGTTCGGGGGTTTTCTTCCTTCACATTTTCCCTCTCGTGCATTTTCTTGCTATGCAGAAACACCTTGGAATATAGACTGATAATTGTATGAAAGCTGTTTGGAACTGTAAATACTGATTTCCCTTGATACTCTTTTTCTCTACATATGGGTGATAATGCAGAGAAGGAATAATTAAAAAGTATTGCAAGAAGGATTACAGCTTTTCTTCTTTAATTTTTAAATTTAATTTTTGATTAAAACTATAACTATGATGTGATTTTTGGTCTTCAGGATATATACCCAATAAAGGAATTATAGGATCGAATGGCAGACCTGTTTTTAGATCTCTAAGTATTCTCCAAATATCTTTCCAAAAGGAATGTACTAGTTTGCATTCCCACCAACAGTGTAGAAGCCCTATGATTGCACCAATGTACATAATTATGATTCAATAAAATTATTAAAAAAAAATTTTGATCAAACTAGGCAGTGCCTGTGGCTCAATGGAGTAGGGTGCCAGCCCCATATGCCAGAGGTGGTAGGTTCAAACCCAGCCCTGGCCAAAAAATGCAAAAAAGTAAAAATAAAAATGATCAAACTTTGGACAGAAATAAAAATGAAGTCAACTGAAAGTATTTCAACTTCTGGATTTCTGCCAAGTAACCTTTTCTTTTCTATCCCTCAAGCTGTTGTTGGAAGTTAAAGACTAAAAAAATATATTCAAAGCTTTGAAAGTATTTATTTTTATGGAAAGAGTCTGTTTGGGAATTGTTTGTCTCCCAAAGGAGAATTTCGTCGGTTTATGCTATACTTTTCATGAAATGGTATTCAAAGACACCTTTCGTGTCGAGAATGAAAATAGAATCATTACACTTTTACGAGTGCTACAAGGCTTCTGTTATTTGTTTTCTATCTTTTCCAAGATATACCTTGCTGACGGAAGTATTGAGTGTTAAAAATAAGCCCTGTACAGTGTTTATATATTCCCAGAGTTTATTCTAATCAAGAAATTGGCCTTCAGTAGCTTTGCTTGGGAACGCTGACAGTGTCAGACATTATAGAACCTTATACAGTACAGCCTCACTTACCCAGAGGAATTGAAATAATTGTAATGCACAACAATTATTTTCCCCACCAGAATCTCTCAGTATGTTTTTATGCACTTACATAAGCTGTGATAGAATGTGCATGCTAAATAAATCTTTCCAACACACTCAGTACAGGTCGGCACCTCTGGCTTCTTTCTACCACTTTCTCCAGGGGAGATCAGGCTAAAGAATCCCACAGAGACAAGATGTTCTTCTATCTGTGAGTAGAGCACATGCTTGATACAACAGATATCACTGTACTCCCACTGTATAACTATACTGGCCACTGTAAATCTACCCACTGATTTGTTTATATCAAGCAATACCTCCAACATGATTGTGAACTTTTTAGAACCCAGACTGTGTTCTGGTCAATTTTACATTTGCCTGGCATCTGCCTGTTGAAGGCATGTAGTGAAACTGTGCTT
Source organism: Arctocebus calabarensis (assembly GCA_963573935.1). Taxonomy (NCBI): domain Eukaryota; kingdom Metazoa; phylum Chordata; class Mammalia; order Primates; family Lorisidae; genus Arctocebus; species Arctocebus calabarensis. The sequence continues at coordinate 25,303 of CAUYON010043128.1, read as the reverse complement.
AATGAAAAGTAATACGCAAAGCCACTTAATTGGTGTAATGCTTTACCACTTGTTGACAGTTATTGCAAATGGTATCTGGAACATTAGGAATATACTAAACCATTAGACCAAATTGGAAAGGGCTTTGACTCACATTCTTGAGGGTTTGGGACAGCTCCAAGCATGTTTAAGACGTGGGCCAGATCTTTAAGGCCACAGCCCAAATTGGCCTCTCTCCCTGGAGAGATTTCAGATTGGGCACACCCTGGACTGAAACCTGAACACTCAGTCCTATTTCATGTTGAGGTTACCATCCTGTACATATCTATACTGTGTCTGTGGCAAACAACTTTCCCCAGGTCTTTGGGAGAAAGTGCAGGAGAAGAGGAAATAATTGTTCCCTGGGATACCTAAAGTGGTTCTGAACTAATATCAAGGATAATAGGCCCACGTGAGCTTGTGGACAAGCCATCTGGTATAGTGTAGTGGTTCCCAAACTTCACTGTATGCATAAATCACCCAAGAACCTTGTTAAAAATGTAGATTCAAGAATAATGAGGCTGGACATGAAATACTGCATTTTTAATGATGTCTATGCTGGTGGTCCAGCAAGCATATCACAGATAGCTGTAAACTTTGGAAACAGAGAGAACTGGGGCTCAAATCCTAGAAATGCTACTTAACAGAGATGAGATTTTGTGCAAAATTGAAAACTTTCCAGGATTGCCAATTTTCTCAATAATCAAATGACACTAACAATCTTTATAGTAGAGATGTAGATGTGGGGAGGTTTATGATTGAATGACATGTGGCACAGAGTAGGCCTATCCAGTTCTCCTCTCTGTAAGGTTAAAAATACAATTCCTCTGGCTCTAAACGTGTCTCTGACTTAGGAAAATTTTTATAATCTCTCTAATTTTAGGTATTCACATCTGTAAAACCAAAATCATCCTCCATTTTTCTGAATAACTGAGAGTCCAAATGCAAAAGTTACTAATAATTGCTAGAGCAGAGTGTGTAATAAATATTATTATTTTCCTTCCCTTTGCATAAATATAACCTAATAAAACCACTATGTACCTGAAATCTCATCACTAAGAGTAAAACACCTATTGGAAAACTGTCCTTAATTTTTTGCACATAGAAAGATATGAATCCAAATTAGGCTTGAATGTCAGTGTATCATTTCAAAAGCAAAATTAGTCTGGAAAATCTTTTCACACTTTAAATACATGGACTTGTGGAGGAGTTGCCATTTATGTTTGGAATAAATGACATTGGTCCATTATGTGTTGAATTTTACTTTGCAACTGGAAAAGGGATATACTTAAGTGAACTTGAAAGCATTGGTGATACCTGAAGTTTCTATTATTTATTCCCAGGTGAGGGTCATGGAAATATCATCAGACAAAATGCTTAACTAATGCTGCAGTAACAAATACCTCCAAAATACTCAGGGTTAAAACAACTACATCAGCAAGAGGATTTAGGAATATGTCATGCAACATTCTAGGTAAGGATAGTGGAGTAATGGGACTCTTTATTACCGTCATTTATGAATCCAGGCTGCTGGAGCAGCCACCGTCTTGAATCATGCACTTGCCATTCCTGAGTGAGAGACAGAACTTTGGAAGGTCTCACACTGGTGATTAACGTTTTAGCACACCTGACGTCCTCTCACAACGCATTGGTCAGATCTAGACACCTGGCCCCATCCAACCAACACAATGGGCAAGAACAATAACCCCATCATGTTCCTGGAAGGAAAATACCTAAAAATAGTTGGATCTCAGTTCAAACAAATACCCTACTTAATCTATTAAATAAATCTTTAAATTTCACCCTATCTCCTGAGCCACACCTGCCCATGGGACTACACTGCCTCCGCCAGGGGACTAACCACTGACATCCAGCTGAACAGTCACTCACCTGCAGGAACTTGGTTCTCCCACCACATCCAAACTCAGATGAAACGCAAGGTCAACAGTCTGGCACCCTGAAAGCTACAGAAAGGAAGAGATGATGCCAATCAGAAATAAGTCCGGGCGCTAAACCACTCATAGTATAAACGCTGACCAATGGCAAAAGATGAAATTTCCAGAAGTGACTAAGGTTTTCCTTTGTAGCATTTCCAGGAGAGTCCCCAATGTGTTAGTAGACAAGCCTGTTAAGTCAGCTGCTGTTTCTTACTGCGGTGCCACAGAAAACAGCAGCCTGCATCACAGTGTATCACGGGAGGCCTTTGTGCGCTTGACTTTGTCTCAAGTTTCCTTTTCTTGTTCTTGACAGACCCCCTCTTGCACCTCTCAAATAACGAACGTATCGACACTTTAATCTCTGCTGCTGGCTGTTTTCTCAACAAGCACATGGGGCCAACAAATCTGCTTCCAACCCTGCTTGCACATGGCGTCATTATGGAAGTCCACCCAACTTTAAAGTTTCTGACTCAACTTGGAGCCCAACCCAGTCATGTCTATTTGCCAGTGCACCTCACTGTTCTCAAATGAATGTTTTCAGTCAGTGTCAACACTTGGGCAGCAAATTTATTAAATTATATCCCTCATTAATTTAGCCATTATTAAAACCTAAATAGTATCTTGGCATTTTTGACATTTATGGTGGAAAAATCATTGTTGTGGGAGAATGCCATGTGCATTACAGAGTATTTAAAAGCATCCATAGTAACCACCCACTAAATTCCAATAACTCCTCAAGTTTTGACAATCAAAAATATCTCTTGACCTTATCAAGTATTTTGTGGAAGGCAAAATTCAGTCCTGGTTGCAAACTCATAATATAAATAAATTTTGGTAGTTTCAACTTTTCAATTACCTTTCAAGGTAATTCCTTTTTAAGCCACAACTTAATGATATTAAAAAAAATCCATATCATTACATTTAACATGAGATACTTTTTTAATATAAATATGGATGTTCCAACTACTTCTATAACATATATTCCCCTAATAAATTAAATGAAATTAATGTGAAAAAGCATGGCAGGATGCCATTATGAATTAGTGAAGATGTGAACTCTAAGAGTTAGATAGATGAGGTAGAAAGATAGATAGATAGATAGATAGATAGATAGATAGGGCAGTGTCTGTGACTCAAAGGAGTGGGGTGCCCACCCCATATGCTGGAGGTGGTGGGTTCAAACCCAGCCCCAGCCAAAAACTGCCAAAAAATAAAAATAAAAATAAGGAAAGAAAGATAGATAAACAGATAGATAGCACATTGCACAAAGCATATTTCCCAATAGAAGTTATGTGAATACATCTTAAGAGCAGATAATGTCTCTTCATTGCATTGTTACTACATTTGTATATACATGAATAACACAGTTATTGAAATTTGTTCTATTCAGTAGTTAATAGTACACCCTAAGATCTTGTTGGAGTTTTTTTTTTTTCCCCATTGAGATCTTTTTTTTCTAGGTAATGAAGAATAGTGTACCTTGTTCAAATTGTCATGAAATTCAAGTGAAGAAGTTTAAATTAATGACGTTTTTCTATGCTTGAACATATGCTGAGGACTGATATCAGATAATCTCCAGATTCTGAACCAATAGCAATTATATATATCTTTTGAGGTGTCAATCTGAATTAAAAATTGTTGAGCTTTTTTAAGACTACCCCAACAGACTTCTTAATTAATTTAGAGATACTATCAAATAATGTAGTTCAGTTCAATTCCTAAAATGATAACACAAAAACACCCTCCTCTCCTCTACTTTATTAAAAACCTAAGCTTTCTTAAGGTGGAACATAACATTAATAATTGCTCAACATAAGCTAGATCCCATGGTAAGAACTCATGTTACACTTCCTTTGTTTAAACTATTGTTAATTCCCTTCCCCCAGGATAAATGTTTCTTCACTATTAAACTTAATTACAGTGATCAATTGCATAATCTATGCACCATAGCTGGTATTCTTTAATACTAAGACTGATGTCACATGAGGCTTTATTAAATTGATTCACATACTTAAGTCACTTTTTTCATGTACATGGTTCCTAGTTAAACATGGCTTTAAAATAAAACATATGCATTATAATATATGTAAATGTATAGCACGATATCTTAAACATATGTATTATGATGAATGTAAATGTGTAGTAAGAATGTGGCCCTCTTTTAATGGTGAGACTCCACTTTTAAAAAAACTTCTTTCTATACTTTTCTGCTTGAATTATTTACTGTAACTTTCTAACATTTTTAACCTCAAATATTTAAATGTTCTTTCAAACATAATTTTGTGCTTACTGGTATATTTTTAATGAATGATATTTTCAAAATGTTATTAGTAGTTTCCAATGTACATGTAATCCCTCAAAATATCCTTTCAGGAGTAAAATGTGATATTGGATATTGGAAAACTCTATGTATACGTATAATTGATAAAACAAAGTAATTCCTTCTCATGCTTTTATTGACATTTGAAATATTGCTGTTTAAACAAAAATGTAGGACCCAGAAGGAAAAAGAATGGAATGCTGAGTTTCTGCCATTTTGGAAATTTGGCATTCTCGTTTTCCCTTTTGAATCTCTTCCAGGTCTCTCATTCCACAATACTGATATTCATGGATTACACATATATCTATAACCATACATACATTGTGACTGACAGCAATATATGATAAATTTCTCAGGAAATTTTACAATTACATAGACATAATTCATTAAAGACCTGACTATTCTATATGCATATGTTATTAACACACATACTCATATATGAAAATTCCGTAAAGAAATGAATTCTCAGAGGACAGAACACTGACATTATTACTTCAGTATTACTTAAACACACACAGATAAGAAACTAAATGAAAATCTTTCAGCTTCTACTTCCTTTACAACTAAAAGTTCTAAGCAGATTTATAAATTAAATGCATGTATAATCAGAAAGCCAATAAAATTAAATAAAAACACATTACTTCTAATATCGTGAAGGATTTTATTTTGATAAAATAAGAAGTTGAGCTTTCTAGTAGAAACATGTAGTTTCAGAAAAGGTTACTCAGTAAATCTGTGTATTTTGGCTTTAATATTATTATTACGGATTTTGTATATTGTATAAAAATATGTTGTAATGTATATAAAACAATTATTCTAAGACTGTATTTGCTCTTCTGAGATCATTGGGCCTCAAATTTTGTGCAAACCCTGCACATGAATAATCACCAAACACCAATTTTAATAAATCATCTGATATATCTGTACGGCTTTCTTGTTAACTTGAACATAATGTTGGTGTTACTGCGTTATTGATAACTGCATTAAATGGATATCTAATTCAATTGTTGCTGAAACTGGGAATCGAAAAATTCTTCATTGTCTTTTTAGCATTATACCTACTGCTAAGGAAATGGCACATGCTGTTATACATAAAAACATGATCTACGCAATATGTCTGTCTCCAAGGTGAACATGACATTCATCCTTAACATACTTTTTTTAAACAATGAAACTCAGATGCAATTTGGCCTTCGTTTCAGTTTAATACACCAAAACCAAAAAAATGTAAATTATCGCACTGAAATTGAGTGACAGAACGTAATTCCAGACAGTCCCGAATATGCTCACACTTTGTTTATAGAATCATTAAAAAATTACGAAGTAAATGCAGAGGACTGCTATTTCCAGAAAACAGGTCTGTAGAATAATACGTCCCAGATTGAAAAGTCCTAGTTTAGGGGGAGATGTGGATTGAAATCTCAAGTCATTTTTTACTCATGAATTCAAAATATTTATTGAGTGTTTCTTATGTCCTAAGAAGGTGCTAGGTTCTGGGTAAATGGGATGCATTTGTTCCAAACTCTCTTCAAACTCCACTTTAATGGTTATAGCAAAATATTGCCCATGAAGGAGAAATTAGACCCTGTCGTTTACCATAGGCCCACTAACAGGCAATTACTTAATGTCTTTGAGCCTCTCCTTGCTCAGCTAGAAGTGAAGGGAAGTGCCTCCTGTGACCATCAGGTGATAGTGGTTTAAAATGCTAAGGTACTAGACAATGGGAAAACATTATCAGCCACATTCACTTATGACAAATTAAGTCAACTTTAAGATAACTATTATTAAAACCGTTTGCAAAACAGTTCAGTTTCTGTCATAGTACAACCATTACAGTCGGCAGTGTTAATAATTTTATGGTTATAATTCCCTTTGAAACTAGCCTATTTGAACTCTCAATCCAAAATAATGGTTCCAATGACATTATTATGCCCATTACTGAAATCAGTCATGTCTGGAGTGCAACATGGCATCTGTCTAGCAGCTGTCTGAAGCACTACAAATAGATGGAGACAGTCACTGAAAAGCACCTTCCGCTGAAATTTCGGGAGCACGTTTGGGAGAGGTAACATGTGGCATCCTAGCAGAGAACAGAGCCAGCATCATTAGAATTAACAACTACCCTGCACTGGTGGAACATGCCATGGGTGCTTTCATGATCATCCTGACTTCCCATCTGAAAGACTTCATCTCTGACCGTGGACGGTCAGCTGCTCTCCAGCACAACACAAGAGAGATTAGTGGCCTAGTAAACAATTACTATACTTTCTGCAGGAGAGTTCTTGCTATTGTCCTTTTGGTGTGGACAAGAAAGAGCTTGAGAAGCTTGAACTGCTAATGCCCTGAGTTTGCTTTTACTCTAGAGCCACTTCCCCCACCATTAGGAGATCCGTGCTAACTAATTTTAATATTGGCTTAAGCACAGCATAATTAGAAAGGTAAATCTGCAGAGCGGACAATGAAATTATACCTTTTGTACATGTATATGTTCGTGTGCACGTGTTTTAGCCAGATATTCCATATTATGTCTATTCTAGGAGAGATTTTAGCACACTGTAGGTTTACTGTGAATATTTGATGAATGTATCTAATATTTCAGATCATAAAAAGATAAATTTTAAGGCCTTACATGTCTAAATTTGTTGAAATCAGTTTTGGGACAAAACAATGTATATATTATGTATATTGTCTTTAAATTACATATGTTTTACACTTTTAAAGCAATATGCACTACTTTTTCTGATTTTAAAAGTAAGTTTTCAGTAGAAAAATTAAAAATGCATAAAAGGTCAAAATCAAGTGGATTAATTGTTATCACTAATCTGTTTCTCCATTAGAAACAGTATAGGATTAGCAATATTAGCAATTTGATGAGTTTTTTCATCTTTTATGCACATAGGGAATGTAAATGACATGGGTTTGTAGTAATATGAGAAAGTTGCCATTGATCTCACCTGTCCGGGTCGTTGTTATTTTCTGATGCTACTGAATATCAAATTTATTCTTACTGAGAAAGGAGGAAAATATCTTCCCGGGTAAATCAAGTTAATATATTAAATTAAATTAAATGTTTAATATAAAAGCAAATTAGCATGCTGTGTCTTTAAGAAAAGTCTACCAAACCAATTTAGTCTTAGGTCAACACAATTCATCAAGTAAGGGCATACAGGACTAAAAATGCTATAAAAGGGTTTTCCCCCTTAGTATAAAATATTGCTCATTTATGTCCCTTTTTATTCAATATCGTTCTTCTGGCTTTGCAGCAGAAAGCAGATATGCCTGGAAACCTTATTTAAAAATTTGGGAGAAGGAGTGAAGAAAAGTATAATGATATTAATGTGTTTCATTAATTGTAGAGAGTGTAACCTCATTTACTCAGTTGCACTGGGGATATTCTTTCTGCTTTAAATAGAGAGCAAATGGTAAATGGGAACCAAGAGTTTTAATGCATAAAACAGAGCTTCTAGTTCAGAGACAGAAAGTCATTTTTCAAAGAAAGCAGAGTCTCTGCTTTGACCATTTAAAGCTGAACGAAATGTAGCAGCTGAAGAAGGCAAGGGAACTCAAAACAGCTGTGTAATCCTGGCGGGAAAGGGGAATCTTTGATAACTGCATCAGCATTATCTTTTCCAGTGGTGAATGCCAAAACTGTGTTTGTTTATAGTCATTGGGAGATAAAGAGCTAACTTTGGCTGCGGGAGAAATACTGTATTTCCCTGAGAAATAAAGGAGTTTGAGATTCTCTTGGAAAGTCTGGAAAGTCTGTCTGTCAAACAAGACTGCCTGTAGGGTATTTCCTGCCTAATGTTGAAGTCCAGAGGAGTCACGATATGCTCCAGAAAAAAAAAAAAAAAATCAATATTCAGTTTGCTATTCATTGGGGAAAGTTTAGAGGTAGTAATAACACACTCAGATGCAGTTTGCCCATGTAGAATTGAACTTGAAAACAGGGAGTCTTTGTCAGGCTGAGACTGTTTAGATCAGCTCTGTGATTTGGGGGAAAAATGGATAACACCTGTTTTGTGAGCCTGTCATTCATTCCCTTGCAAGTCCTGAAGTTCCCACCACTTCCTGTCACCTTGTTTGTAAACTCTTGGATATGGCGTTCAAGATCCTCCATGATCTGGGTTTTACTACAATGTCCCTCCTTCCCCTTTTCCAGCATTTTCCACATCAATCAGTTATTCTTACTTGATGGTTTGCTTTTGTGCTTTAAATGAACTGTTCTCTCTGGGGCATGCAAATTAAATGTAGAGTTTGGTAACCCCTGCCCTGAGCACAGATCTTCATGCTTGAAAAACAGTGCTTGTTCATTTACTAGTAAACTTATCTTCTGGGCTACTGCAGGCAACAGAGAAATGTTCACTGTCAAACACCTGTGCCTCAAAAATAACTTCTTTTCACTTTTGGAACTGTTTCACAGTACCTGATTCTCTTACATAGATATATACGTAATAAGAAATTGCCATTCCCTGTGATTTTCAAAAGGGATGGTTTTAGCAATGTGGCAAAATACAAGTGTGCGATCAAGCTTCAAATAAATGACATTACATGGCTTTTAGTGAATCCCTGTTAAAAATCATGCACACTGTTCAATCACAATGAGCAAGAATTAGTCCAGAACAGATTGATTTTTATCATACTGTGACAAGTGCTATGGATCCCCGAGGAAGGGTATTTCATCCTTCCAGGTTTCATGGAAATGTGGCAGTGAATTAGGACCCCGGAGGGGGAAAGAGAGAGGGTGGGCAAAGAGGCAGAGGTGTCAGAATGGTTTTGTAGCTAAAGGCACCAGTCATTAAGATGGGTGGAGAATATTAGGAGAAGGCTAAATAGGGAACACCTGAGCCTTACTTCTTCCAAGGACATGGGTGGAATGTCGCAACAAGACGCAGACTTCGTTGATGAAACCGAGGAGATAGATATGGCAGAGCTCGCTGATTTGTGACAGTGGTGAGGCCAGCAGCAGCTCATCTGTGACTCCAGCCCAGGGACACAGCAGGACCCGAGGGGTCTGTGGAACTGCTTGGCGGGCAGGTACAACCTGGAGCCTCCACCACACCACAGGGAAACAGAGCTCATCTCCTGTGATGGTGCTCAATTGACCTGATCCGGGGGCAGCTGATTCCTATGGAGCAGGATCTGCTACCACAGGGAGAGGAAAACAGCAGTATACAGGGAATCTACAAATTAACGAGATCACATTGTAGGTGGGGGCTAGCACACCCAAATAAATAACAGTTCATTTATTTTTTCAGCACAGAGTTAGTGAACATTTACTGGATTCAGGTACTGAGCTAGGAACTAGAAGCACAAATTGAAATATAACACTTGTCTTTAAGCAGTGATTTTCAATTGGTGTGCCATGGCCAGGAGAGGATCTTTAGGTATACTGTGAAATTTTAAAGATCATTAATGATATGTTTTTAATCTTTTTTTGATCAACATAATTTAAGTGTGCCACGACAGTTTAACTCATATGTTCCAGTATGCCATGAGATAAAAAAAAGATTGAAATAGCCAGGCCTTATGGCGGGCACCTGTAGTCCCAAATACTTGGGAGGCTGAGGCAAGAGAATCACTGAAGCCCAAGAGTTCAAGGGTTGGAATTTGCTGTGAGCGGTGACATCCCAGCACTCTACTAAGGGCGACGTAGTGAGACTGTGTCTCAAAAAAAAAAAGTAAAAATAAATAAACAAATAAATACTATGTATAAATATATAAAAAAAATAAATGAATTACAGTATAATAAGTACCATGATCTTCAAACTTGGTAGTTGCTGGATATCACTGCAATCCTAAGAATGATTGAGGGCCTTCAAAGAAATTTCGTTTTTATGGATGATATTTGTCATTATTTCTTGTATTGGGGATTTAAAGGGAAAATGTTTAAAATATTTTTTATAAGATTTATTTTATTTTTTGTGGGTTTTAAATGTATTTATTTCGTTTAACATCTTTCCATATCTTTATCGTGCATATGATGTTTTGACATAAGTATACACTGTGGAGTGGCTAAATTGAGCTAATTAACATGTATGTTACCTCACACACTTTGTGTGTGTGTGTGTGTGTGTGATGAGAAAACGTACAAACTGCTTTCTCAGTGATTTTGCAGCAGTCTGTATTTATCAGCTAGTCACCATGTTGGACTTTAAATCTCCTGAAGGTACTCTTCCTGTCTAACAGATTTTATACCCTTGAACTATCCCCTCCTGGATCCCACTCTCTCCCCAGGCCCCGGGAGCCACAGTCCTGCTCTCCACTTCTACCAACTTTTTTAGATTCCACATTCAAGTGAGATCATGGGGTGTTTTTCTCCCTATGTCTGTCATCGTTAACGTACTGTCCTCCAACAGATTAATCTATGTTGTTGCAGATGACAGGATTTCCTTCTTTTTTTAAAAAAAAAATTTTATTAAATCATAATTGTGTACATTAGTGTAATCATGGGGCACAATGTGCTGACTTCATATACAATCTGAAATATTTTCATCGAACTGTTTAACTAGCCTTCATGGCATTTTCTTAATCACCATAAGTAGACATTGGTATTCTGCATTTAGTAAGTTTCACCTGTACCCTTCTAAAGTGCGCCGTAGGCGTGATCCCACCAATCGCCCTCCCTCCACCCATCCTTCCCCCTGATTTCCTTCTTTTTTAAGGCCGAATAGTATTCTGTTGTGCATAGATGTGGATACCACATTTTGTTTCTGTTCATCCATTGATCAGACACATAGGTTGATTCCGAATCTTGGCTACAGTGAATAGTGCTGCAGCAAACATTGGAATAGACGCATCTCTTCCTCAGCTGATTTAATTTATAAAATTTATTTCAAAGTGACAATGAGAAGCCCATCATTTGTGAACATCAGAGTGATGATATTATCCTGTATCATGTAGCTTCTGGAAACTTCCACTGTATAGCTTCGAGGAAATGAGAGTAAAAAGGGAAAATAATATTTTAGTGTTATAATGAGAATATAACTGATCTCATGTCCTCCTGAAAGGGTGTCAGAGACGCTGACATGTCCCCGGGTCGGATTTCGAGAACCACTGTAATAAAACAGAACTCTAATAGGAAAAAAACAATGATAAACTGCAGTAGAGACCAAACTATGTATAGTTGGTACTGTTTGGATAATACCAGATTTAATAATAAATATTACCCAATGACGCTCCCATATTACACGCAGTCCCCGAGTTACAAATATCTGAACTAACAACGGGGGTTTTAAAGTCAGTACCCAAGTTACAAACATATGACGGACATCTGACTCACATTTATGAATTGGGAATATTCCAGGTAATAGGTAAAGGTACCTGTTCAAGCCTCCATACACATTAGACTTAGAAACAGACATCTAGATCCTGACTCATTCGTGACTCAGGGACTGCCTTTATTCCATTTAATGTTTCAAAACAATCTTCTAAGGTCTGTTTGTTTGTTTTTTCCACTAAATTCTTCTGTTCTGTTAAAACCTAACCCACAAAGAGATGGTAGTAGAAGGTAGAGCCTTTGGGAAGTCTTTAAATTGTGAGAGCAGAACCCTCATGAATGAGATTAGTGTCCTTATAAAGGAGATCCCAGGGAACTAGCTGGTCACTTCCATCACACAGGATGCAGAGGAAGATGCCGTCTGTGGACCAGGAGGTTGGCCCTCTCCACACATTGAATCTACTGGAGTCTTGATCTTGGACTTCCCATTCCAGAACTGTGAGAAATAACTTTCTCCTGTTTATAAGCTGCCCAGCCTCGGGTATTCTGTTATAGCAGCCCAGAATGGACTAAAACACAACTACCCGGGGTATGAAGTAACATCTATATTGGACAAATGAGCAAAATCAATCTCTGAGGATTTAAATAAATTACTCAGGGGTACACAGCAAGTTAGCGGCAGGTCTGGCATCCAAACTAGGCCTGTCTTACCACAAATCCACAATGAGGCTTTCCAGCAGGTCAGCATGTAATTGAATAACAAAATCCAGTTCTGAATCAGACCTTGCTATTTCCAAGTTGTGGTACTAAACCCCTTATGTCCAAAATTATTATCAGATGTAATTCCTACAATGTTATCAGGAGGTAAGTTCTGGAATTATTCTCCATATATAGAGGGTGCCAAAAAGTGTATACACATTTTAAAGAAGGAAAAAACACTATTAAAATGGTAATACTATATATATACCTATAACAAAAGATGAATACAAGTCACATTTGAGCACCACTTACATTCGTAAAAGTCAAATGTGACTTGAGTATTACAATTTTAATACAATTTTTCTCAAATGTGAATACATTTTCAGCACCATCTGTATATGCAAAATTAGAAAGTAGCAGAGGCAGAATTAGTATCCAGATCTTTCTGATATTGAAACCCAGTTCTTCACCACAACCCTGCCTCCTAGAAGAATAACTATCCTAACAAAATATTAACACAATAATAGCTAAGACTTAAGAAGAACAGAGCCCTTTCTATGCAATAACTTATTTCATACTCAAAGGAAAGTTTTCCACCTTTATCATTTTGTGTAAGAACTGCTTTTAATTTTAAAAGATAGAGAATCAAAGAAATATAAGATCTGAATGGCACGTGGGAACTGAAAAATATAATAAAGGCTTCTAGAAGTCGTGGATCAAGAAAAGGCCACACATAGGATGCGGGCTGGGCATCAGCTCGCGGATGAGAGTGGGATGCGCAGGGCTAATCTCGGGTCTGGAGGAAACAGCTCATGGATTGAAAAGTACAGTGACCTCAATATTTCAAAAATCAATATTCTTTGTGTCGTTCAAAACCCGAGTGGTCCAATTTCTGCCCTTCCTCTTCTTGCTTTCCTTCTGCACTCAATTTGACGACAAAGTGGATTTCTTCCCCTACAGCTCTCAGGGAGGAGGATGCCTCAGGTTCTGCTCCCAGTGGTGAAATGTCACCACGGTCGTCTATTTGCAATGCAAATCTCCAGGCTTTGGCATCTGAGATTGATGTCCCTGGTATGAATGTACTTAGTTGCCGGCCTGAGCTGAGTGGAAACGACACAGGTCTCTTCCCAGCCTCGAGTGGTTGTCGGAGGTAACAAAGCAGGGCTGCGAGAGATACGCACTACGGCCCTGTTGGTACCATCCATTAACCGCATGTGCTATTAATGCATCTAAATTTGGTCGGGGCCACTGAGTCTGGGCTGAGGTCAGATGACACAGCCGAGCTGGGGCAGAGGGCCAGGGGACTTTCCACAAAACTATTCTGGGGGCTAGTGAGAAGACGTGGAGCCTGCGAGGCAGGGCCCCTGACTGGTCAGGCTCCCATCAGTATTCCCAGCATTCCTGGGAGGCTGAATCGTTGTATTTGGATTTTGCACGTGGACCAGCGTTCCTGGGGAAAGCAGGCCTGGCTGCTGAGATGGGGCTGTGAGCTCCCAGCGAGCAGGGAATCTCACAACTGGGCCAGGCTCTTGAAGTGCAAGAAATTCTCAGGAAAGTCCGGAAATGACCTGGAAAAAAAATGCATCCTTTTCTCTATGTACAGGTACTTGCTACAATTAAAAGAAAACATTCTATTAAATGAATTGCCATCCGTGCAGAGTCTGATTTACTGATAATGTTGTGTGAATGGAGACACAGTCTTCATTCAGGACTCTGAAGATCACAAATCTGTGACCATGTCTTAGCTCATGTTTGAGTGAATGTCTTCCTCACACTTATGTTTCTGAATACCCAAGGAAAAGAAAACACACAACCAATGAGAAATAAACCATAGCCAGGTATCTCATGCCATAAATTATAAAATCAATATAGAAAACAGAAAATATTGGCAAAACATAATTTCTTTGAAGAGTCACCAAATATCTAAATTCCTAGGCATAACAACTGTGAACATTTTATACATGACTTTCCTAGACGTGTATACACACACACACACACACACACGTTATAAAATAGCATGACCATGTTGTAATTCTAAGAAGTAGGAAATGACAATTTTCTGATGTCATTTTTTTTTTTTGACAGAGCCTCAAGCCCACCCTGGATAGAGTGCTGTAACATCACAGCTCACAGCAACCTCCAATTCCTGGGCTCAAGCGAGTCTCCTGCCTCCACCTCTCAAGTAGCTGGGACTACAGGCGCCTGCAGTAATCCTCCTGAGCTATGCACACTTACTTAGATTTGGGGGTTATTTTAAAAATTACAATAAAAATTATCATAATTTCATCTTTAGGCAATCTTATGATTAAACATTCCTAGTTTTAAATATAAAAATGTTTGGAACAATTTTTACTCTGATATTTTCTTTTCATCCCTTTCATCTGGACTTATCACCTCCATACCCCTTTTAAATAAAATTATTGGAAGAACTTTTCTCTTTTGTTCAACTTAAATTTGGCAAGTTTACTACCAACATGCAAATCTGGTCCACCTCAGGGGTATGCAGAAACACAGGAATGATGCAAATAATGAGATTGTGGCATTACTTGTTCTACTTTTTGCAAGTTGAACATCTATCTCCCTCTGTTTGAATAGATAAGGTAGAATGTCTGAATGTGTTGTCCCAGAAACTCATTTACAAATTGGACGCCTGGAACTGGGAAAGTGTTTTGCTATATAAATAACATTAAAAACACACATATGTCTCCCAGGAGAACAAGGCAAAGCTTACAGAACCCTTACAATAATGATATTTAACATTATTGAGCACATTCTATCTGCCAGGCAATTTATATAGATCACCTCTAATCCATACGGACCCCAAATTATTTATATTTGTAATTTTTCCATTGCAGACAGTACGATGGAGTTTTTTATTTTTTCATTTTAACATCATAAGTACATTTACGTTATCAATTTTAGGATGTATTTGAGAATATATAATAATTTTTGAAATTTATTTTATCATTGTATTCCATTTTTCATGCACATAAACAACCAAAAAAAAAAATTGGTGAAAATTACAGGGAAAACAGCCTTTCTTACCCTAAGAGTTAATGTTCAAGGATAAGAGGTGATCTTGTGAAGGTTATGAAGAGGCCTTGGAAATACATACTTTCAATGACTTTACTGCAAGCTGAAGGCATGGAAGGCCCTAATCTTTCATTATGTTGAATATTCTTTATCAAATGTTTCATAAAATGTTTTTCCTTGATTATCATAATTAATAGACATCTACTACTTGTCCTGTGTGATGTGAGCTTTCTACATTCATAGATTAAAGGATTAGTCTCTTTACTCAAAAAAAATCTCAAAAAAGGGCATTCACATATAGTAAACTCCCATGTAGTGTTAGCTTTTAATTATTTGTGAATGTACAAATGCACATGTTTGTAATTACTAGTCTCCTCCCTCCATTCAAAATTCTGCCTTTGTTCTCTTAAATTCGTTTACTTCTTGTTCCTCCTACTTTGCCCAGTGTTTCATCCCCGCCTCCTTCTTTTCCTCCTTCTGTTGGTTTCATGTTTCTGGGTGTTCACACTGGGTATCGGGCTCACAGCCCCCTCCTCAGACGTGGTTTCCTGACTCAGTGAGGGAGGCAGGGAAGGGAGGCTAAGATAATACATCCTGATAGGGACCCAAGTCCATATTCTGTACGGCCCCCCCAAATTCTAAACTATAGTAGAAACTTTTTCTCTTACTCTGGGGTTAGTTAGTATTTGCTGTTTTAAAAAAAGTCATTTAGAGCAAATAATCATAAAAATATGCACAAATATTTAAAATAGTGTATTTCAAACCATGAAAATTATCCCATGAATAAAGAGCATAAAGCACATCTATAACATATCAGCAATGATTATCAGTTCCATGTTCTTTAAAATGGTACAATAAAACATTGTACTTGCTAAGAAAATTAAGTGCAGAATCTTCTTGATTTTTACAATTATTTCCCATTTGTTTGATCATCTATACTTAATTCCCAAGACATGTTTTGATGATTGTTATAGACTGCATGCTTTTCCCCCACCCACCAGATTTATGTATTAAAATCTGAACCTCCAAAGAAATAGTATGAAGATGTGAGACCTTTGGAAGGTAATGAACTTTAGATGGGGTTAGAAGAGTAGAACCCTCAGAATTAGGGTCCTTATAAGAAAATTAGTGCGCTCTCTTTCCTCCACATGAGGATATAACAAGTAGACAGCAGTCTGTTAACTAGAAAGAGAAGCCCCATCAAGAATCTAATTTGCCAGCACTTTGACCTTGAACTTCACCGCCTCCAAACTGTGAGAAATAAATGTTTGTTGTTTATGCCACTCAGTCTATTGTATGTTTGCTATAGCAGCCCAAACTGGCTGAGACAATGATTTCACTTTATATTGTATCATCAAAGCTATCAACGTGGTTTTTATAGTAACAACAACCCACACTCTTATCCATTTACATATTAATTAATTAAAGTATATAATTACAATAATGTTAAACCTGGGATGAATTTATTTTAAACAAACTAAACTGATTCTTGGTCAGCAAAATATTCAGGAAACATGTTCCAAATTTAGCTATTACACTGCCATGTGCTGACCCTTTAAGTTTGCTCCCCTGCACGAGAACATAAGCATATATTCATGCTGTAGTGCGGGAATGCAGATGGGCTGAGATCCTACAAATCATCTGGTCGAGACTGATTCAAAGGCATGCCTTTGACCTTAGAGATGTCAGACAAGGAAAGGCCCTTTTCAGACTCCCAGAAATGCTGGGAATACGAATGGGAGCCTGAGCAGACAGGTGCTCTGGCGCGCCGGCTCTGTGCTTTCTCATTAGCCTCCAGATGCAGCTAGTGGAAGATGTCACAAGATTGGAGTGGAGCCATGAGACAGAGACCTGAAATGAATGTGGAGGATTCACCCTGAAACCTCTGCTCAGGTGAAAGGTAAACCTTTAGGAAAAAGGGAAACAAAAGGAAACACTAATGAAAAGAACTAGTCAGCAGCACTCACAAGAAATGGACTGGATGGGGCCAGTCCTTCCATAATGGAAATCAGAGAATTCCTGTAATAAAGCCTTACTGCAAAAAGAGAGCTGAGATTAAGTGGTCCTAGAAAATATTCAACGACCAGGAAGGAATGAGGGCAGCAGAAGAAATGTCCAGGAAACTGACTTTGTAAGATCACAAAATGAAAAACTGTGGTAAGTTAATTTGGGGGTCTTGACTTTGGAACCCATTTAGAACTTTATTTTTCTTTAATGTTCAATGGTATAATAAAAGCAAATATGTATCAATTGCTTTTTTTAAAAAAAAGTTTTATTTATTTATTTATTTTTGTTGTTGTTGCAGTTTTTGGCCGGGGCTGGGTTTGAACCCAGCATATGGGGCTGGTGCCCTACTCCTTGAGCAACAGGCTCTGCCCCATATCAATTGTTTATTGCATGTCAGATAGGCTTTCTTAAATTCAACTGCCATTTAATACTTCTAATAATTCCATGTAGTAGGTACAATTATCATTCCATTTATTAATTGACGAATCTATACCTTAGAGAATTTTAAGAACTGAAGTTAAATAGCTTGAACATCCAACCAAGATTCGTGGCCCCAGAGCCCTTACCAGAAACCATTATATTTTGTTTGTTTTGATTTTTTTTAATTTTTAGCCCTTTGGAAGGAGAGAGAAATAAAGGATTTCGGTGGGGGAACACAAAAATTGAGAAAAGTAGGTCTGGTGGCTGTTTGGTGCACAGCCAGAACCATTTCCCTTCTGCTTGGCAGAGATAGTGGATTCTAAATTCCTCTCCACTCCGCCTGTGGTCTCCATTAGAGATTCCGACAGTTACTAGATAAAGTTAAAGACTCATGTAGTGATCTTCACACTAATTGGACTGTAATGTATAGCCTCGGTCAAGCACATCTTTCCCAGCCCTCCGCTCCGCAGACGGCAATCAAGCCATTTACAGAAGATGCATTGGCTGCTGAGACCCTAGGGTAACCTTAAGCTGCACTGGCCTTTTAGCGGAAAACACAATTAATTTTGATACTGAAGGGCAATTAAGACTGGGGTTAAAATAAAAATCTTTTGGAACACAGAATGTCAAAGACTAGATAGGAAATGTTTTCCCTCACATAGTTCAGGGGCCCATGAGCATACCAACTTCTGGGTACTCCAAGTCAAGCTGCCGGATTCCCTTTTCAGTAAAAGTGAATTGAAATGAATAACTGCATTAGCTGTTTTGCCATCCTGAAAGGAGACCACTTACATCAACTATTTTACCAGCAGTAGCTCTGAAAACCACACGTGTGCCTGGACACCTGTTACATCAGTACATGTGTAAAAACAGCTACACAGACTTTTAAAAACACATGTTCACTACCGTGGATAACACGCCATGTGTTATAAGTTGCTCTAGCTAATTTCAGCTCAGTAAAACTCTTTCTAGAAAAAAATCGTTTTGGTTAAATAAAAGGACATTCCAGAGGGAGGGAAAAAGATGGTGCTGTCACACGTCCCTTACAGAAGTAATTCTGTGATTAGTCAGAACATAAAAAGTAGAATAGTGGAAAAAGCTGGTTGTGGATTTGTGGGACATGCCGTCAAGTGCACTGGGCGATTTAGTTACGAGGTTTCTAACTCGTAACTAGTCAGTTAGCCTTTTTGAGTTTATTGGTCACGTCAGTTTCTTTTTTTACTTAATTCTCTGTTCACATTTTACCCCTCCCCCATTTTTCTAAGGGGGAATAGTATTATCTTTTCAACTTGTAGAAAATTTTATCAAATGTGCATTTGGACAAGGATATTTTGTTGAAACTTACATGTATGGCAAGTTCCCTTCCCCAGGTTGTGGGTTGTCTGATTTTACCAATATAATTAGAATGTGGGGAAATGCCAGTGGAAATTCATCCTCATTTGGACTTCTGGCCTCCAGAATTGTGAAAGAATAGAATTCTGTGATGTAAGTCATCATTTTGTTGTAATTTGTTACAGCAGCCACAAAACTCATCCACTCAATCCAACATCTCATGGATAAGCTTTTTACAAATAGGTCCTTTCCAACCATTAACATGGGGATTAACTTCACATCATTTGGTGACCCAGGTGGCCTTTTTTTTTTTTTTGAGACAAAATCTCACTTTGTTGCCCTGGGTTGAGTGCTATGGCATCACCATATCTCACAGAAATTTCCAATTCTTGGGCTCAAGTGATCCTCATGTCTCAGCTTCCCGAGTAGCTGGGACTACAGGCACCCACCACAAAGCCAGGCTAGTTTTTCTACTTTTAGAGGACACAGGGTCTTACTCTTGGTCAGGCTGGCCTCAAACTCTTGAACTCAGGCAATCCACCCACCTCAGCGTCCCAGAGTGCAAGGATTGCAGGCGTGAGACACCATGCCCAGCCAGAATGGCATTCTAAATCTACTCCTACGTTGCTAGAGTGTCAGGGCTATATTCTGCTTTATTAATTCATTTTTTTATTTCAGAATGTGACAGGGGTATAAATATTTTGGTTACATGCATTACTTTTGTACAGTTTAATACAGGTCATCATTGTTTTCCTTTCACAGGCCTATGTTGGTTCAGTTACCCATTAATAGGAATCCTTCAAGCAAAAGTAATATCCTTCATCATCCCTCACTTAAACAAGAGAGCATTGATTTTAATCATAATGAAACTTGGTATGGCAACAATAATGCTGCCTAGTATTGAAGTTGGAATACTGGAAGGCCTTGGTTTCGTAACTTAATTTATTCATGCCTCTGTTGACTTACCTATAAAATGGGAATATTAGCAGAGATGTAGTTGGCATTTCACTGCCTAAACTTTACATGATTGCCTAAGCCCAGTTCTTTCCACTTCTAGCCATGGCTCTCAATTCCATTACCATTTCACTAATGGAAAAGCAAAGCTAAAGAAAAGAAAAGGAAAGCTATTTAGAACTAATGGATTTTGATCCACGACTTAGTTCATCTGGAGCCTCCCTCTGTCATTGTGAAAGGGCTCAGCTTAGAGGTAATTTAAGTAGTAAGAAGTAAAGATTAATTCAGAAAATATTACACCACTGCAAAAATGAATATAGGCAACTTCCACCTCCAATTTCACTACCCTCTAATAATTACCCATGGTTCTAACTTGACCATTACTCTTTAGATTTGAAACACACATTTGGTCATGTTTCCACCATTCCCTCTAAAACCTTTCGGATCTCTCCCTGCCATTAGCAAGATGTGCAGGCCACTCGCTATGCCAAGTCTCCACGCCTTTGCTCAGGCTGTTCATTCTGTCTGGAATTAGGCGTGCTTTTCTTCTTTCTGGTGAACTCTACTTTTTATTTCTTATTTTCGGCCAATTTTGCAATTAGCACTCCAGTCCTGCTGGCTGGTAGACTGCATCTGCTCTTCATTTTTTAAATAGACTTTATTTTTAAAACACTTTCATATTTACAGAGAAAATAAGCAGAGCATACAGAGTTTTCCATATATTCCATACCCAATGTCCTCTATTATTAACATCATACATTAGTATGGAATGCTAGTTACAATTAATGAAGCAATCGTGGTCTGTTAACATATACGAAAACCCCTGCTTTATTTAGATTCCCATAGTCTTTACAGAACACACCTTTTCTGTCCCAGGATCTCCTCCAAAATACCGTGTTACATTCCCATTAGTCTTGATGTGTCTCCTTAGGTTTCTCTTGGCCATAACAATTCCTCAGACTTTCTTTGTTTTTGATAACCTTGAAAATTTGGGGAGTACTATTCAGGTATTCTGTTGCATGCCTCCCTGTTGGAATTTATCTGATATGCTCCACATAATAAGGATTATGAGTTATGGGGAGGAAACACATAGAGGGAAAGTGGCATTTTCTTCCCATCACGTCCATCAAGAATACATTCTATCAACATGATTTATTACTACCGAGGTTGACCTTGATCACCTAGCTGAAGTCGTGTGTGTCAGCCTTCTCCCACATCTCTTATTCACTTTTAATATTCATTATAAATGCCACCATCTCTTTGAAGTTGTCCTGGGTTCCTTCAGTCCCTAGCACATCATTTAATCCACTTATTAGTCATGAATGGACATTGTTAGTCACTTACTATGTGTCTGGCATGGTGCAAAGTGTTCAGGATATAGCTATTGATTCATTGATTGATTGATTGATTTTTAGAATCATACCACGCAGAGTTTATTAATCTAAGAGGATACAGCAATGTAAACACAATAAATGTTTCATGAATGAATGAATAACTACATGAATTGATAGTTTTAAACAGAAACAGAGTATTCCCTGCTCATTTTAGTATTTATATTATTATAAATATAAATATTAATATTTATACATTGAGCACTTCCAGCTTATGTAGTACCACATATTAGAAGCTTTAAAGACAAAACAAAGTTCAACGCTTGGCTAAGGCGCCAGGCACGTACACCTGAGCTGGTGGGTTCGAATCCAGCCTGGGCCCGCCAAACAACAATGAGGGCTGCAACCAAAACAAAAATAGCCGGGCGTTGTGGCGGGCGCCTGTAGTCCCAGCTACTTGGGCAGCGGAGGCAGGAGACTCACTTGAGCCCAGGAATTGGAGGTTGCTGTGAGCTGTAATGACACGGCATCTACCCAGGGTGACGGCTTGAGGCTCTGTCTCAAAAAAAAAAAAAAACAAAGTTCAAATACAGACCTTACTGTAAATGTTGGCAAAATACAGAACTCAGGACCACATACTGCCTGATGATTGCATAGTAATATAAAAACAAATAATATATATTGTTAAAATGACTCACTTGCATTCTTTTCTTTTTTAACTTTTTAATATGACTAGTAGAAAATTTAAAAGTACGTATTTGCTTCATATCATATTTCCTACTGGACAGTCCAGATCAGGACTTCAGAAATGTGCTGCCAATACATTAGCCACTAAATACATGTTGCCATTTAATTTGAAACAATTCAGTTCCTTAAACTAAACTAGTCACCTTACGAGTAGCCACCTGGTTCAAGGCTCCTGTATAGGTGCCCAGCACAGATATACATTTCCTTCATTGCAGAAAGTCCTAGTGAACAAGGCTAGTTTAGAAGAATATGACATTGCTTCCTAAATTTTATTGTCATTGATGAATACAAGTTGTATACATTTATTGCATATAACATGGTGTTTGAAATATGCGTACATTATGGAATGGCTAAATTGAGCTAGTTAAATACACATTATCTAACATAGATATCTTTTTGTGTGCTTTAGAAACACGTAAAATCTAGCTCCATAGCAATTGTTAAGAATACAAGATATTGTATTCAACTATAGAAATCACCTTGCACACTGGACCTCTTGGAATTATTCCTCCTGTTTAGCTGAAATTGTGTGTCCTTTGACCCCACATGTCTCAAACCCTAATTTCTTTTGCTGCTGCTGATAAGCACTCTGTTAAGAAAGTAAAAATCTAAAAATAAAGCGAGGGGCCAACATCAGGCCACTACATGTACATATTTGGAAGTCAATTTCATCAGGCATGTGGATCTTTGAAAAGACACATTGGTGTGTTTACAACAAAGGGACCAGGAGCCGCCGGCAGATGAATGATTAGCAAGCAAGAGAAGGGACCTCAGACAAGAGACAAATGCTGCAGCACAGTTAGCTCTAAAGTACTGTAGGGAAAAGTACGGCATCTTAAGGATGTTTTTTAAAATATATATTTCAGAGTATTTTGACTTGAGGACCTAAATAACTGTGTTGTGTATTCACTGGATGAAACATCTTTCCCTAGATACAGAGGAAAGTCTTGCTAATGGCAGGAAGCTGTGTGTTCTTTACGACCACTGTTAGTTTCAGTAGCAGATGTAATACCAGCCCCATGGCCTCACAAGCAATGTACCAGAATGAGAGCAGGTATAGGTGTGGGGTAAAGGAAATACATGCTTTAAAGGCAGGAAACCGCACAGAGGGGAACCCATTGTGGGCACCCGTGCTTACTCCCTGAGTGTCTAGACTGTGGCATTTTTTGTTTCTGAGAACTAGGTTTGAATCTTACCTCAACCACTTACAGCCCTGGAATAAAGATATCAGCACTAACTGAACTCTCCCTATACGACAGGCCCTTTAGAAATATCACCTGGTTTAATCTCCTATGAATCCCATGAGACAGATTCTATCATTCTCACCAATTTACAAAGAAAAAAAAATGAGGCTTGGAGAGACAAAAAGTTATATTCTATTGCAGGGCACAAGCAAGCTTTGTAACAGACAGTACAAACTCTGCTTCCCACCATTACATTGACTGTCTCCCAGGAAGCGTTCATCAAGTCAGTTAACCATTCTTTACATTCGGTTTTCTCCACTGTAAAATAGGAATTGCCTCCACTGTGCAGGATTATTGCTAAGTTTCAATCAATCACTGGGAAGGTGTCTAATCGGGTATAGGCATAGGATGGAAATGCTAGCTCATTCCTTTCTTACAGAGGAAAAGATGAAGTTGATATAAACGTTTTAAAAATACAGAAGGGGGTGGCGCCTGTGGCTAAGGAGCAGGGGGTACCAACCCCATATGCCGGAGGTGGCAGGTTCAAATCTAGCCCTGGCCAAAAAACCCGCAAAAATAAACAAACAAGCAAAAAATACAAAAGGGGCTAAAGTATACACATTTTAAGGTAGGGAAAACTATATTAAAACTGTAATACTCAAGTCACATTTGACTTCTGCAATTATAAGAGTGCTCAAATGCAACTTGTATTCATCTTCTGTTATCAGTATATATTAAGTATAATGATATTAATAGTATCCTTTCTTATAATGGATATATATAAATTTTTTGACACCCACTGTATGTATTTTAGAAAAAAAAACATACATTTTCCTTGCTCATGACAGACAAAGGTGAGAGTTTCACATAGTCATTCAGGGACTGCGTTTCTTAATATCACATGTTCCCGCCATATCTGGTTTCCATGGGGTGGGAAAGAAGAAGCATGTGGGGAGAAGCCACATGCTCTATTGTAAGGTTTATCGCTGAAGACATACACATTGTGTGTGCTCACACTCCACTGGGGAGAGTTTGGATCACTGCTAGATCCTAACTGAGACAGTGGCTGGGAAATATAGTCTTGTTGTATGCCCAACTGGAACTCAATTGCTATGGAAAGGAAAATAGATTGTGATACTTAAGAGGACCACCATGTAAATTGCTAATAAGCTAACTTCCCATCAATGTCCCAGGATCCTTTTCTTTACTGCTTTACTTTCCTGCCATCTCAGTTCTATCCTCTGCTGGTTTCAGGGCGGCCCCCTGTAGGCAAGAGCTGGCATGAGGCCTCCTTGGCACCATCGCCTTAGTTCTGCTCCAGATGGGTAACTCACCAGGGACCTGCCACAACTCCCTCCTATCCTTCCCCTACTCTTCATTGATGGTCATCTTTGTCAACCTTTCTAAATCCGTAAATACTTTCCCGGTTTTTAAAGACAAGTTAATATCATAGGAATGTCCTTAAAAAAAAAAATCAGGTCTAGAGTCTCTGCCAATTCCTCTCCTAAATTTTAGGATCTTGCCCAAGTACCTTAATTCAGTGAGATGAATTTTCTCCACCTGTAAAATCCAGATAGTGTTTACTTTTCTTTCCTCAGTGCTTTTTATATGAAAAAAATGAAGAATCAGAAAGTGTTTTGCCACCCTTAACAAACAACACAGCTTTACAATGTTTGTTCAAATTATGATAAACAAAATGAATGAATAAGTAAATAAATAAAATACTTATCTGTTTTTCTTTCCATGGGTATTAAGGTTGACTCAATTATAAAATGTTCTCAATTATAAAATATTCTATATAAATAATAATAATGTATTAAAAATAAATTAAGTCCCATTTGTTTATTTTTGTTGTTGTTGCAATTGCCATGGCAGTCTTCTTTTTTTTTTTAATAATTTTATTGAATCATAATTCTGTACATTGGCGCAATCATAGGGCATGATTCATATACATTCAGAATTGTTTTCATCGTACTGTTACAGATAGCCTTCATGGCATTTTCTTGATCACTATATAAAGACATTGATACTCTACATTTAATAAGTTTCCCCAGTACCCTGCTAAGATGCACCGTAGGTGTGATCCCACCAATTGCCCTCCC
>CAUYON010043125.1:0-17048 GCA_963573935.1 Arctocebus calabarensis | reverse complement strand
TATTAAGCATCAAGAATGCACATACAATAAAATTGCCTAAGCTTATTCAGTTGGTAAATCATTTTTGCTTTTCTTTACTCTTGCTGTAAGCAAATTTCACAGGAGAATGCTTAGAAAGATAGCTTTTTCTTGGGGGAAAAGCTAGGGTTCACTAGCTTTAGTTCTAGCCAACAGATTTGAAGGTGATCCAGTCAGCACTACACCATACCTTGAAACAAGAAATGTGATTTCCTAGTCAGTTTTAGTCTTTTTTTTCGTATATTCTTTTTATTTTTTATTTTTTTTAATAATTTTTTTGAATCATAATTATGTACATTGGTGCAATCATAGGGCACGATTCATATACATTCAGAAATATTTTGATCGTACTATTACATATAGCCTTCATGGCATTTCCTTGATGACTATATAAAGACATTAATACTCTACCTTTAATAAGTTTCGCCAGTACCCTGCTAAGATGCACCGTAGGTGTGTTCCCACTAATTGCCCTCCCTCTATCCATCCTCCCTCCACCCCTCCCCTCCCTTTCCCCTTCCCCTGTATTCCTGTGCTATAATTGGGTTTTAGCCTTCATAATTACAAAAAATATATAAAACCTTAGCCCAGAGTGATGCTGTGCACTTGTCTTCCCAGCTACTTGGGAGTCATGTTCTTCCCTGTGTCGCATGGCTTTAATGCTTAATATGGTTGTACTGTGATGTAATTATAAATAAAGTATCAGCAACTTTATTTGTCCTATTTTCAGTTACTACTTAAAATAGTATAATTGCAATTTTGCTATAAACCAAAACGTTTTATTTTTCTCTTGTTAAGACTTTATATTTCTCAGAGTTTATTATAGTTTGTATTAATGTCTTGATATCAGTTACTAAATACATATTTGTTCCTAATTTCATTTTCATAACATGCAACGAAAGGAACAGTAGGGAAAGTTACCTCAAGTTGATTTCGCCAGCAGGTGGCAGTGTTTCGGAGCTGGTGAATACATCTTGTTACCTGTCAAATTTTAAGTTTTGGCATTGAAATATAGGTTTCTTGTATTCAGAATTCATATACTGTAGGGATTGCAGAATTGTATTAGAAATGTGTTATTGAAAAGATTAAGCGCTATGAATCTGGGAGGACCTGTGTGATGATGCTGATCTAAACGAATTCCTTTTAATCATCTTTTGTTTCCTCCTTTGCAGCCTACTAACCTCCTTTCCTAGTTTCCTATTTTCCTTTATTCCTTCTCCGTGGACTCATTTCCTACCTGTTTCTGATTTTTTCTGCCATTCCTTTTCCTTTCCTCTTTAAAGGAATTTTTAAAAATACCATTTATCAAGTTAAAAATTAACATAAGTGCAAAGTCTTGAAGGTACAGATTAGTTTTGCAAAAGGCCATTTGTGGGAGCATAGAAGAAAGCACAATAATACATAATAATGCTTTGAAAATCAGACCAATAGACAGGGTGCTGCTTACTAATTTATTTAAAGCCCAAGTTATCTAATTTTTAGTGTGTAAAAAGAGAGTTTTAAAAAATTCTCATGGCAACTTCAGTGTTTTAATGCACAAAATGTCAGTTAAGGCTTTTAAGATGCTTTGGTTTGTGCATATTTTCAGGAGTTGTGTAGTAGATTTACAGAGTTAGTTTTGAGCGATTTGGAAGGCATTTATTGTTCCCCTATGTCAAATTGGGTTATTTTTATGTCTAAAACAAAATATTTTAAAAAGATTTTTTTTCTTAGGAATTTTTAGGGCTTTCTTTAAAGCAAAAACTTTATTTTCAATTGGATTGTCGAATTTTGTAATGGATATTTCATAGCGGATAATTAGAAATGAGAAGTTTGAACCAAGAAAAATGAAGAGCTATTCAATGAATAAAGGCTTTACTTATTTTCATTTTAAAAGCTTACTTCTCAGCTGGGCAGATGAGATGGCTCACACACGCCTATAATCCTAGAACTCTGGGAGGTTGAAGAAGTTGGATTGCTTGAGCTCATGAGTTTCAGATCAGCCTGAAGAAGAGAGAGACCCTGCTTCTACTAAAAATAGATAAATAAACCAGAAGTGGTGGCTATCTGTAGTCTCTTGGGAGACTGAGGCAAGAGGATCACTTCAGCCCTGGAGTCTTGAGGTTGCTGTGAACTATGACACCAGGGAACTCTTCTCTGGGGCTACAGAGTGAGACTCTGCCTCAAAAGAATAAATAAATAAAAGCTTGCTCTTCTATTCAGGGAAAGGGGAATGTCTTAATTAAGGTCATTAGTAGCTATTGATCACTTAACCTTTCATTGGGATGTTGCATGTAGACTTAACATTTTGTACCTGTGTGCTTCTTACTAAGAAGCTACACTCTCTGGACAGTGCCTTATACAGAAGGCAGTGGTTATAAGTCCTCTGTCTATTATTCATGCAAATATTATTGTCTGGAGTGTGAATGTCCCTTCACCTGCAACCAGGGCATTAGTTACGTTCTGAGCAAAAGCACCCTGTCTGACCCAAGTCTTTGCCTACTGTGTATTTAACGACCCGGTGGGTACACCTTCCATCAGGGCCCAAGGAGGACCCAGGAATCATCTCTGGTCACAAATAAGCCCTGGGGGGAACTCTGAGTCTACTGTGGAGAAGAAACCTGGACAAGTTACCAATACCTAGGCCTAAGAAAATAGAGAAATCTCATAAAATGTAAAATGTAAGCAATGGTTCATTATTTTTGTTTTGCTTACATTTATATTCCAACATGTTATCTTATTTCATATCTACATAATAAAGATGCCTAACACTTGTCGAACGTGTAGATGAAGAAATCTAAGCATAAACGTCTTCTCATGATCCGTATCACACAGCTGAGAAAAGTGTGGCTTAGTAAGATCAGACCGTTGGATATTGGTTTATTCTTTGGAGAATGAGGATAAAAAGGTCTAAAAAAGCCAACTAACCAACCAACCAAAAAACAAACACACAGTGGGTAGTAATATTTGACCTGATTTACCAAGGTACCTCTGGGGGCATCGCGGAAGCATCTTGGAGAAAAGTGAAGAAACTCATGACTAGTGGAAACAGTAGGAACTTTTCAGGTCTGCATAATGACAGTGGTATAGAGAATTAAGGAATAGGTGTAAACACAAGGAGCATCAAAGTCAAAATTGATTTGCTTTGTGTCAAGAGCAAAAGAAAATGGAATCTGCTGAACTCCATAGTAAGCTCTTTGGAACAGCTTCTGTTTACTCCGACTTCTACTCAAAGGGTCAGGGCACTCAATACATATAAATATATTGATGTGCAGCTGTGTTTAACACTTTCAAATTGTAATGTGATTTTTTTTTCTAAGACAGATCTATAATTAACAAGTGTGGTTGATTCAGTGTGGAATGGAGAAGCACAAAATCAAAATTCATAGAAGCAGGTAGTAGAAGAATCACGCATGTACCTTGTTTTCCCTTCTGGCTTTAAGGTACATTAGTGTTAGGAATTGAAAGGGCCATTCACCCTGGCACACAGAAAAATTAAAATAATTTTTAAAGTTGAGAATGACATGAATAAAATAGGGAAGAAAGAGATGAAAAATACTTTGAAAAGACCCAAATTATGTATTAATTTACTAACAGACGAAAAAAAAAATGGTATGACACTCTTTACTATTTATTTCTTTTTTGTTTGTTTGTTTCAGGTTAATATCAGGGTGTACATGATTAGGTTGCCTGGTTTACTCTGTTTGGTAATTTTCAAGTTATAGCTGGAAATTCACCCGGGAGGTGGGTCGTACACACTTACATGGTGCCCTTGGGTGAGACCATGTCACCAATCCTCCTTCTGTGCTCTTGAATTTAATTGTTTATTGTTTTTTTGAATATAAATGTTCACTGGCTGGTTAGTATCACATTACTATGACAGGAATGGAAAAGCAGGTATGACGTTCTTATTAACAGTAAACAGGCAGACTCAAAGGATCTTTCCTTTAACAAGGTGGTTGCATTTGGACGGTTTCTGTTAGACAAGGTTGCAGAGTTCACTTACACGGGAAATGGTAGAAGGGCACCTGAGGTGGGGAGGAAGCATAATTTTTCTGTGACAGACAGGACATCTCTTCTAAACAAATTAAATTTTATTTAAAGATACGGCGGTGCCTGTGGCTCAAAGGAGTAGGGCGCTATGCCCATATAGTGAAGGTGGCAGGTTCAAACCTGGCCCCGGACCAAAACTGCAAAAAGAAAAAAAAAATGTATTTAAAGATAGAATATTATTCCTATGGGAACCTATGTTTTACATTGGTCCCTAGAATTTGCACGTGTAGAAAATTGAAACCAGAGATGATCCACTGAATTCTTCCTGTGTACCGTGCACTTCCCATCATCTCTTCTTGTGATCTGATTTTTATTTATTTGTTTATTTTTTTAGAGACAGAGTCTCACTTAAACGCCCTCTGTAGAGTGATGTGGTATCACAGCTCACAGCAACCTCCAACTCCTGGGCTTAGGCGATTCTTTTGCCTCAGCCTCCCGAGTAGCTGGAACCACAGGCACCCGCCACAACACCTGGCTGTTTTTGTTTTTGTTTTTTTTTTAATTTTTTGAACATATACATGTGTTTATTAGGTTCCCATTTTTTGCCTTCACAGAATTAAAAAGGCTTAAAATTTAATAACAATAACAATGTTTAAGATAAGGACTAGAAACAAAAACCTCGTAAAGAATGAACAAAGGTAAATACACTCAGAAAAGAAATCAGATGATTGCTGCATCAAAATATTAAGCAATAATAATGCAAAGAAAGTAACATTCACATTGTCAGATAAGAGTATGTCTATTACAGAATGCTTTGACTCTGAGGCTCAGTATGGAGTTAACTGATGATGCCGGCTATTTTTTTGTTGCAGTTTGGCCGGGGCCAGGTTTAAACCCACCACCCAGTATATGGGGCCAGCACCCCACGCACTGAGCCAAAGGCGCTGTCCTCATGATCTGATTATTATTTTCACTTTACAGGTGAGAAAATTGAGGCTGAGAGAAATTGAATAGCATGAACAAGACTCCCAGTAGTCGGACTTCAGATACCACATTTATAATTAACTCCCTGCACCCTGGATATTTAACTTCTAATAAATGCTCAATTAAAATGTTAATATGTTTACTATTGAGGAAGCATTTTCTGAGGGCAAATTTTTCTTACTTAAAAAGTCAGGCTGTTATGAAAATATTTAGTTATTCTTGTACGTATCAGAGTGATTCCGAAGGCAATAAAATAACATTACAAAAGATAACACATTCTCTTCCTATATCTGTGTTTTTTTATATATAACTTAGTGTTTTGAATAATGGTGCGTGTTAACAAAAAATTAAACTGTCAATAAATTACTAGCTGGTCACTGACATTTGCAAGTCTCATGATATTTATTATGACTTAAATAGTAGTATAATAACTAGTTCTGAAAATATAAATGGAAGGTTGAAAACTATCTTGTTTTATATACTATAGACCAAAAGAGAATAACTCTCCACTGCTTTTTGATTCATCTGGATGTACTCTGGTGAACATAGAAGGCCTATATATATGCAGAATGAACAATATTTCAAGATTGTTTTTTGTTTTTTGGTTTTTTTGCAGTTTTTGGCTGGGGCCGGATTTGAACCTTTCACCTCTGGTATATGGGGCCAGCGTCCTAATCCTTTAAGTTACAGGAGCCACCCTGAATATTTCCAGTTTTAAAGGATGTTTTGGTAGTTAAATAATCTGATTTGAGGACAATTAATGACCTAGTACACAGTGGGGAGTGGGAGAAGGGAAGAGCAGAGAGGGGGAAGGAGGGAGGAGATGAGGGGCCCCTGTGTGTGACACACATTTTTTGGGGTGGGACACAATTATAAGGGGATTTTAGTAACAATTGCAATCAATGTGACCCAGTTCTTTATACCCTCAATGAAACCCCAACAATAAAAAGGCAAACAAATAAACAACAACAAAAAATAACTTTTTTTTCCAACTTTTTATTTTTTTAATTTCAGAATATTATGGAGGTACAAGTGTTTGGGTTCTATGAATCGCTTTTGTTCAGTTTGCTTCAAAGCTGTAACTGTGGCCCCCAACCGTGTGCATTGTACCCGTTAGGTGTGAATTTCTCCGTTACCCCTTGCACCCTCCCACCTGCTTGCTTAATGATTTCTTTTTTTTTTTTTTTTTTTTGCAGTTTTTGGCCAGGGCTGGGTTTGAACCCGCCACCTCCAGCATATGGGACTGGCGCCCTACACCTTTGAGCCACAGGCGCTGCCCCGCTTAATGATTTCTTGTAGAATTGTATTTTGAAATAATTCTAAACTGACATAGTGCAGAAACATGGCGTTTACTGAAATGATTCAATAAAATGCTCGTACAGCCTTTGCCCAGAGTCCCCAGCTGATGACCTTTTACACATTGGCTTAGCCACCAGTTTGCTCACTGCATATAAATGACAGGAATTAGCAAGGGTCTGAGATTTTATTCTTCTTGCAAGCTAACGACTTAGCTTGTCGCAGTTTCATGCATGTCGGCAGAAGTTTAGAGACCCTGGAGCAGAGACCAAGATTTTGCCTCACGACAGCGGCTGCATTGAGCTTCACGCTGCCCCTGGATCCTCTTGCTCCCAACCTGGGGGTTGAGAGATGACGGGCCAGGCGGGTGCTGCACACACGGTGGGTCTTCGTCACATCATAACCTCAAACTTAGAAAACTCGAGTCTCAGAAGGAAGCTGCAGCTAAACCTTTCTATACTTGCCCAGTAGGGAAAACATTAACTTTATTACCCTAGTCAAGAAACAAATCCACTCCCTACAGAGTGAAAGAAGGCCGACCCGTTCTTCTCTTTTTGCAATCCTGAAAATACTTCCAGACATTCAACCCCATTAGTCCTTGATTAATAACACAGTTCATACTTTACAAAGACAAGAATATTCTCCTCCTTAGCCATCGCACAAAAGTAAGAACCCCAGATGGAGAATGCTATAACAGTCCCACGAAATCCACAGGGTCCTTCCAGAATTCACCAATAGTCCAACAATCAATCTTTTCCCTTCCTTGCCCAAGATCTGGATCAAATCCGGCATAATCATGTCCCTTTCTTCTTCTTCAACTTGTAACATTACTCTTATCTGGATCAAATCAGGCATAATCATGTCCCTTTCTTCTTCTTCAACTTGTAACATTACTCTTATCTTACCTTGTCATGACCTTGACTCTTTGAAAAAACATACAACTTTCCATCTGAAGGATTTCCATCCATCTGGTTCTATCAGCTGTGCGTCCTCATGGGCAGAGTCAGCTCATGGTGTTTGTGAAGGAACGTTGCCAAGAGCCTCTGTGCCTTTCCTGGGGGTGTCACATCCTGGGGACAGAATGTGTTCCTGGGAGTGTCACATCCTGGGGACAGAATGTGCTCCCATCCTCCACTGGAGCTGTAAGTCTGGCCAGCCCACAAAGTTGACAAATTTTCTCTGCTGAAATAAATGTTTCCCCTTCATGTAATTTTTAAATACTTGGAGGATACTTTCTGCGAATCTATCTTGATATTTTACAATCAAATTTTGGCCCACCAGTTTGAGCAACATTGGATACTCCCTGACTGAATCATTACTCGCCACGATGATCTGATACCTATTTCTGTCAAATTGCGATTCTAACATAAGGATGGATTTTACTTTATCTCCATGTATCCACTTACTTGTTCATTTATTATTATACACATATGAAATCATGGGTTATTTTCTACGCAATCTCATATAAGCCATTACTATTAATATTTTCTTTGATGCTCAAATTTCTATTTCATTTTTTTTAACCATTAATTGCTCCCAATCCAAAGGCAAAAGTATCTCATTTTGCGAGTTTTTATTTTTTCTAGTTCATGCAGTGAGGTTGCCATTTTTGAGAGGTCCCTGATTTATGGGAATGACTGTCTGCTTTGTGTAGGTGCTAGGCTTTGCCCTCTATCTCCTATGCAAAGCCCATAAAACTGCTGATTTAGGCCACTGGACAGTGATGCTCAAATTTCTTTAGATTTATCAAAAACCCCTCAAGCTGCATTCGGTCTCCTTTTGACATGTTTTGATACCTCTTTGATTTCTGTCATAAATGTATTCCAGGCTCACCTCCCACTTTCACTGATCCAGACTTGAAGTCAGCCATTTAATCATTTAAAATTAATTTAAATCATTTAATTATTAAAGGAGGCTTCTTTCTTTTCAATGGAAGATGGCATTTAGAGGCCACAATCTATGTGCTTGATGTTCTTGTTGCAACAGAAGAATCCAAGAATCAAGGTTCTCTACATAAGGAAGCTAAATAGTTCCTAATGTTATATACACTTACATTTATTTTACACAAATCTATGGAAGTCTATTTAAAACTGCACCAAGTACAGTCTGGCAGTAGTGTCTTCTTTCTTTCCATAGTTATACAAATCCTTTCTCTGGAGTGAGAGTCCTGGATCCTTTTACATCAATGTATTTACTTAGTTGCTCATCTGTCTACATGTATTCCATGTCCTAATGACACCAGCCACTGTCCTGATCACTGGCAATGCTGCTGCCTCCATGGTGCCACCACCTCCGCCATCCCTAGCCACCCCACTCCTTGGCACCCACCACCTCCTTGGCTTTATGACAACTCTTTCATCCATTCTGCCTACTTGGTTCTTTTAAGAGAAATGTAAGAAAAAGAGGAAATTAATTTTAATTGTTATTTTTAGGTAAGAATAGCTTTTTAAAACAGTTGGCCGTGTAAGTGTTTGCAGTTAGACAGATAGCATTTATAAAACCTCATAACTTCAATAACCTTTTGAGGAGAAGCTATGTTGCCCCTACCTTTCCTAGAAGTATAATAGGCTTGGATATAGACTTAGGTATTATTTTGAACTGTGTCTAATGTCTAACCAGTTTTGTCTCTCAGTTTTGTTACGTTAGAGATGACATTCTATTAAATCAATGGAATTCTGTTCAGTATAGTCCCAGGGGTATGGAGTTTCTGAGAAAAAGCAGAAACCAGTGACTTATCAGAAATAGTGTCTTTGAACTATGATATGCCATCATATGCCTTCAGCAGAACTGGGACAGCAGTGTCCCAAGAGTTGCAGATAAAGCTGAGTGATTTAGATACTTGATACAAAAAAAAAGGAAATGTCGGATGTTTCTTGATATCTCTGCAGGATTCCAGTATGATTTTCTAAAGATATGTATGTACGCTAAGACAGCCTCACTTCTGAAATCAATGTGAATCTTTCATCAAATCTAAGTCAATGTGAATTAAAAATCAGTTACGCATCGGCACTAGTAAGTATGAACAGGGCACTACAGGGATGCTTTGTGATTGGAATAATTTTGGAAGAATCCAAGCACGCTCATGTTATATTTTGAGTAGAAATACATTGAAGTAAAATATAGAAGCAGAAACAAAATCATGGGAAATTTGTAAGTTGCTAGAATTGTTGACCTAAGGAAACTTTAGGAAAGGGGATAATAAGAAAGGTACCTGGAGGGAAGTTCTTAGTGTACGTTATGTACAGAATGATTCTGAGCCAACAAATGTTTAAGAACATTCCCTAATCTTACGGAAAATGGCTTGATAAATACAAGGTGCTCTAAAAATGTTAGGTGTTATTGTTTATTGATGTGGACTCTGAGAAAGTGGTTTTAAGAAAGAAGACATTCATTTTCTCTACTGCACGTCAGATCTGGGCTACGCATGAATCCAACCAGGTGAAAAATAACATAACTTCATTTGGTCAAAGCTGTATTGGACACCAAGACCCTGGCATAGACATCAAGGCTAAAGCTACTCAAAAATTTTCATGTGAACAAATAAGTAAGCCATTGGTTCCATTTTATATATTTCTGTAGATACCTTGATGTTTGTTTCCATGACTTATCATGAAAATAAACACTAAAATGATAATAAACTAAACTTTATAATTTTAGGTATTAATGCTAGAAATTATTCAAAACAGCATAACAAAAGTTGCAGAGCTCATAATTGTGTCCATTTGAACTTGAATTTCTTGGATCAGAGGGCATCAGTTCTGTGAATCTGGGATTTTCTTGGTGCAGTTCACAACCCTCCTCTAACCTGGCTGGCTGGAATTATCTTTTACCTCCTCTTCACAGAATATGTTGGCCACACGGCTCATTCACACCTTCACCCTCATTTTTTCTTTTCTTTCTTTTTTTTTTTTTTTTTGGCTGACGCTGGGTTTGAACCCACCTCCTCCAGTATATGGGGCTGACGCCCTACTCCTTTGAGCCACAGGTGCCGCCCCTGAGATATCTTTTCATTTATATGTGTCTTCTTAAACTTCTTTCATCAATGTTTTTTTTTTCTTAAAAACAAAACCAACTTTGACACTGTATCCTTTTTTTCACTTGTTTATTGGTCTCACATATATCCAAAGAACTTGTTCTCTTTCAGACGACTTACTTGAGGGAATTCCCATCACCCTTATACACACCTGACCTTGCCTTATATATTATTTTTGTTTTGTTTCTCTGATATTTTGTTTGGGTTAACAAAGGAAATCAGTCATCCCAAGAAGCACTCCCTGGTTGATTTATTGGGATAAAGTAGAATGGAAATTTATATCCATCTCTATAGGTGATAGGATTTTATTACATGGAATAAATCAAAGGTTGATAGATGAAAAAAATTCCTTTGTGAAGTAGTAAGGATGAGCTCACTGCTCGTAGCTCAGTGGTTAGGGAATGGGCCACATAGACCCAGGCTGGCAGGTTTCAACCCGGCAGGGGCCAGCTAAACAACAATGACAACTGCAACACCAAAAAGTAGCCAGGAGTTGTGGCAGGTGCCTGTAGTCCCAGCTACTTGGGAGGCTAAGGCAAGAGAATCGCTTAAGCCCAAGAGTTTGAGATTGCTGTGAGCTGTGACGCCACAGCACTCTACTGAGGGTGACATAGTGAGACTCAGTCAAAAAAAAAAAAAAAAGAAAAAAAAGGAAGAAATAAGGGTCATTATATAAAGAAAAATAATAAGTTTGCTCATTGTGCTTTCTTGGTTAAGGGTTAATTCATAGATAATCAAACACTGGAGAACATAAATGTATATGAAGGGAGGATGGCATTAAAGTTATAAAATCTTCCCACAGAAAATATGAAATTATGCAGTGCATTTCCTAAAGTATGAGACAAATATTCCTCTGAATAGAATTTCTATTCCTTAGAAATCAGCTAGGGAATCAATGAGATGTGATAGTGAGTCTGTTCTATCTCCAGACTCTGCAGTGCTATAAAAATGTGTCTGGTGAAGTTTTCACAATCCCATAGCCACCAGCAGTTTAGAGTCTAGGGGTTATTGCAGTCCAATTGACTTCATGGCAATATATACTGGGAAGAAAAATAAAAAAAACTGCACTAAACTTGATTTCCTGGCCACATACTGTAATCATTTTTTTCATCAGTATCACTGTAACTTTTTATTGCTTTCCTGAGAAAAACAAAGTTTCTACTTTTGTGTTGCTGTATTGTTTGGGAACCTTGGTTCCCCTCCCAACACAGAATGGGGCATAAAACAACCTATTAGTGGTTAATTAAGAATAAAAATACTCATCATGTTAATTAATCACTATGATTATTACAGGAATTCAGACTGACATGATAGATTAGAAAGCAGTTCAATAATTCCTCTTTGTTAATTTATATGAATCATGCAAAAATAAAAAAAACACGTACTTCAGTAATAAAGCTTCTATTTGCCTGTTTCTAGTTGTTCAAGAATTTTTATAAAATTGCTCAAATTGAAAGAACAAGGAACAGCTTAGATTTTAATTCTAATAAATTAATATCTTCTCAAATGTAATTAATTAGTTATATAGTGATTATCATTCTTCTGATATACTGATATTTCTGTACAGCAATTTGTCTCTAGATCTTAAAAGATGCTAAGTTGGTTTGGTTATAAAAATTGTGAATGTTTAAAACAGCATCTTTTAAATAATATAGAGTAGATTTATATCCTGTATCTCCCATCTCTTACTTACTAAACAGTAAAGGCAAGTTATTTAATCTACTCGTCCAAATAGTTTAACGTTTTTGAGTTCTAATTTAGTTCCTTGTTAAATTTTGCAAGATTAAAACTGGTACTAACCAGCTTGTAGTACATCGAGCATATTTAAAATGATTGATCATTGAAAGTGCTTGTAAATGTCACCTTCACCATCACTGTTCTCATCATTATACACAAATATCTTTCCCATATATTCCCTGAGAGGGTCATGATACCTTGCTCAAAAGAAATAAAGGTTTACAAACATATTTCTATTGGAATAAGATAAATTCTAGTGTTACCACCTTGTATGCATCTCCACTCATTCTGCATTGTCAAATATGTATGCAATTGATCTGTATGTCCTGACCTAAGATGCTGTGGAGTAACCATGTTCATCAATAAAAAGCTCTTTTACAAGACAAGAATGGTGGGTATAAAGTCTCAGAGTAGGGTGGATATTATGTTTGCATCCATCATGATAAAAGCAGAGAACTGCAAAACACAGTTTGTTACCTGCCAACCACTGTGAAGTATCTGCCATTACTGTCTATAAAAATCACACTTTATTAGCTCAGATTAACAGAAAGGAGCCGCCCTTGCAGCACCGCGTGAACTCTGAGTGTCTAAACCCTCACTGCGCAGATGTTCGTTTAGGACTCATGGAGATTATGGAAAAGTGATTGTATTTGCTTGTAAATGGTTTGCAGATATTCTTTCATACATCAAAAACATTGGAGGATTGGCAAGTAATTAGATTCTGTGTATCCATAAGAAACTGTATATTTCACTTGATTTTCAGAATCTCACAGGCTAGGGAAAAAGATTATCGACAAAATGACTATATTGGCAATAACCAGATCATGCCTATATCTCACTAAGCACAATTTTACTCACGAGAAAACAAACAAACGAACAGCTTTGCCTCTATTTCTGTGTCTCTCTGTGTCTGGGGCTGGGTGGTAAGGCAGATACACAGAAAACTTCACAAAATCACTGCGAAGAATGTGTAGGAAGAGCTGTGTTTTAGGAAATGCTTTTATTCCGACATAGTTCTGCGGACATCGAACATCGAGAAATATTAATGAATGAAAATAATGAAAGTAAAAAATTGTTTAATGCCAGCCTCGGTTGTTTAGGCTTTATTTTTTTCATGGCATAAAGTGGTAGAACTATTTGGAAAATCCTTTCATTCATTCATATTCATCAATTTAAAAAATATTAAGTGAACTATTAGTAAGTTCTGGGCATCATCTAAATACAGGAATTCAATGATCAGCAACTGTTGACACATTTTTTGCTCATGTACAGTTTGCAGTACAGAATTATGTAAGCAATGAGCAAAAGGCCCTGGGGTTATTCTGTGGTTTACCGCTGGTGACGAAGGTTTGATGTTGCCATTCATTTTGGGGGGAACAGAACACTAAGAAATGCCCGAGTTTAGAAGGAAACAGAAAGGTATTTCAGAGCGATAATTCTGATAAGAACGTAGACAAAGATTAGACATAAGTAGGAAGCCGGGAAGGAAAGATAAGGACGCTTATCTTTGACACATTATCTCCAAATTTCACTTATTTCGTACTTAGGTGTTTTAGAAATTAGGGCACAGCAGAGATGGCTCAGATCTGGTTCACGAAATCCGTAACCCTGGATGAAACACACTAATCTCTCTCTGTCTCTGCCTCTCTCCCTTTTTCTTTCTTCTTTTCCTCTTTCTCTGTCCTCATTATTTTTCCCTATTCTCACTCATAACAATTTCGTACACAAATACTCAGCACCCCAAGAAGAAGTAGAACTTCTGATTCTCTGAAAGGCTGGAGTATACTGTTTTTATTCTTTCGGTCAAAGCAATGACAGCCCTACCAGAACTAAAGAATATTTGCTAATCTAAGTTCTGTTTTCTGATTTCTCACTAACATCTTAAATCTAGGATGATGAATTTGATAAAGAGAAACTTGGATACTCTTAATGAATCATAATTTCATAGGGGTCAGTAACCTGAGATCTCCTTCATCAGAAATGTTGATACAAAACATACAAAATAGTTACACTTAGTTTCATTATATCCAGTTCTTTATCCAAGGATGACAATTAATTTGTGTTCTTAGAATCTCATAAGTGAAGTAGCATTATCTGATGCATGACTCATTCTTTCGTCTTGTTTAATTTATTCTCTACTGGAGCAAATTCATCTCAACAAGGAAGAAAATGCAGTATATTTTTAACACTGCAGCATTTTACAAACTATTAGTAAATAACAAAAACATATGTATCATACAGTATACAATCCTGGCTTTTTAAATGAGATTCTTTTAAAGAGGACCCAGGATCCTTCGAGAAATATATAATTCTAGGGCTTAAACGTTATAAAAATGAATTAGTCATGGATGTCTTCTGCACAAAACTTTCCAGCAGGATTTCACACTGTCAATACTTGGGTTAGATTTATAATCATAGAAAGTTATGGTTATAGTGAATTTTAACACATTAAGTTGAAAAAAAGAATTCATGAGGCTGGACCTACAAGAATGTGGTGAGGTTAAAAGATGTCCTTAAACAAGGATGGAGATTATAAAAGTACATGGATGGAACTTTGGGACATTATGTTAAGTTCAATCAATTAGGAACAGAAAGTTATGTGCCACACATTCTCACTCACACATGAAAGCTAAACGAATTTGATCTGATAGAAATAATTAATAGAACAAACAATACCAAAGGCTTGGAAGAGCAGGGGGGAGGGAGAGATGAGAAAGATTTGTGAAAGGATGCAAAATTACAACTAAATACAAAATAAGTTCTTGTGATCTATAATGCTATAGGATGACTGAGGTTCACTGTTTACTATAGTTAGTAATAGATAATTTCAAATAGCTAAAAGGAAGATATTGAATGTTCCCATAGCAAAGAAGTAATAAATGTTTGAGATGCTGGATCTGCAAATTACTCTGACCTTGATTACCAGGCATTTATTGAAATATCACCATGTACCTCCTGAATATGTAGAACTATTATGTGTCAATTAAAAGAAAAGAAAAAAAAAAGTAGGGAAAATAATGAAATCAGAAAACTAACATTTTGCAGTTACTAATTTAAAAATTGACTCAGGGAAAAGTCCCCCCAGAGATTACGGAGACACACTTAGAAAATTAAGTGCGTCTGCGGTACAGAACATTCATGTGTTCCCCAAATATCCCATGGACCAAGGGTTCTCAACCATCCTAATGCCACAATGTATTTTAATAGTTTAAAAAGTGGTCACGACCCAAGGTTGAGAGCTGCTGTCATAGATCATTAATAATTTCAAAAGGTAAAATAATAATAATAATAATAATATTGTAAATAAATCTAGCAAATCTTACTTTAACGAAGTGTCCTAACAGCATCATGTGAATTCAGTTTCAGCTTGAAGAAGTGAAAAGCTAGAAAGAACATTCCTCTTATCCTTACAATGAGAAAGAAAAGTAAGGAAACAGCAAATTAATTATTTTCCCTAAACTATCAGAGAACAGAGTTCACAGGGCACACAGCTAACCTAAATGAAGCCTGTGACAACTGAAATATGTCCACCCACAATTTATATGTTCAAGTCCTGGACTTGGGGATAGTATCTTCATAGAAGTAAGTTTCAAATAGGTCCTTTTGTGTAGGCGCTAATCTAATGATACTGGTGTCATTATGAAAAGAAAAATTTGCACACAATGTCAGGGATGGAGGCAATGTCACCTGAAAAAACACAAGGAAAAGATAACAACATACAAGGCACAAGGCAAGCAGAAAGGCCTGGACCTGACCCTTCAGTCGCAGTCCTCGGAAGGAATCTGTGGACATCTTGATTTTTCACTTCTAGGCTCCTGATACTACGTATGAGAAAACACTGTTCTGTGGTGTTGGTCTGTGGTACTTTATTATTATTATTATTATTATTAAATCATAGCTGTGCACATTAGTGCAATCAAGGGGTACAATGTGCTGGTTTCATATACAATCTGAAATATTTTCATCAAACTCATTAACATAGCCTGCATGGCACTTTCTTTGCTATTGTATGAAGACATTTGTATTCTGCATTTAGTAAGTTCTGCCTGTACCCTTCTAAGATGAACCTTCCGTGTGACCCCACCAATTGCCCTCCCTCCACCCCAACCTCACCCCTCCCCTCCACTCCCTTGCCCCTTTCCCCATATTCTTATGCTATAGTTGGGTTATAGCCTTCATATGAAAGCTATAAATTGGTTTCATAGTAGGGCTGAGCACAGTGGATACTTCTTCTTCCATTCTTGAGAAACTTTGCTAAGAAGAATATGTTCCAGCTCCATCCATGTAAACATGAAAGAGGTAAAGTCTCCATCTTTCTTTAAGGCTGCATAATATTCCATGGTGTACATGAACCAAAATTTATTAATCCATTCGTGGGTAGATGGGCACTTGGGCTTCTTCCATGACTTAGCAATTATGAATTGGGCTGCAATAAACATTCTGGTACAGATATCTTTGTTATAATGTGATTTTTGGTCTTCTGGGTATATACCTAGAAAAGGAATTATAGGATCGAATGGCAGGTCAATTTTTAGATCCAAAAGGAAGGTATTAGTGTGCATTCCCACCAGCAGTGTAGAAGTGTTCTCTTTTCTCCACATCCACGCAAACAGCATGGTGCTGGCACAAAAACAGAGAGGTAGATGTTTGGAACAGAATAGAGAACCAAGAGATGAATCCAGCTACTTACCATTATTTCATCTTTGACAAGTCAGTTAAAAACATTCAGTGGGACAATTTGGGCTGGGAGTTCTAAGAATGGAAGAAAAAGTATCCAATGTACTCAGCCCTAATATGAAGCTAATTTATAGCTTTCATATGAAGGCTAAAACCCAATTATAGCACAGGAATACAGGGATAGGGGAATGGGTGGGGTGGGGTGGAGGGAGGATGGGTAGAGGGAGGGCAATTAGTGGGAACACACCTACGGTGCATCTTAGCAGGGTACTGGCAAAACTTATTAAAGGTAGAGTATTAATGTCTTTATATAGTGATCAAGGAAATGCCA
>CAUYON010043124.1:0-44152 GCA_963573935.1 Arctocebus calabarensis | reverse complement strand
ACCTCACCCAGCTGATTATCCCATTTCATGAATGAGTAAACTGAGGCTTAAAGAGGTTGTATGAAAAAAAAATGGTGGGATCACACCTACAGTGCATCTTAGAAGGTTACTGGTGAAACTTATTAAATGTAGAATATCAATATAGTCTTCATATAGTGATTAAGAAAATGCCATGAAGGCTATGTTTAACAGTTCAGCCAAAATATTTCAGATTGTATATGAAGTCAGCACATTGTGCCCTATGATTGCACTAATGTACACAATTATGATTTAATAAAGATAAAAAAAATTGCACATGAGTGTCATAGTAGCTTTCCATGTGACATGGCATAACTTATGTCTCAAAAGGATCTTTGTGAATGCTGAATTTGGACTAGACTACAGAGGAGAAATAAACTCAACGGGGAAGCTGTAGCAATAATCCAGACTCAGGATAATTATAGCATAACCAATGTGGTGTGATAATAAGACGATGAGAAGCAGGCAGACCCTAGATAAATTTTTCAAATAGACATTCCTATATTTCCTGATGTATTGGATATATAGTGTAGGAAAAATAAAAGTGCCAAGCATGGCTCTTAGGTACCTGAGTACCTAAAGTCATTGGAAAAATTGAATTGCCGTTTATTGAAATCAAGAGCTTCAGGCAAAACAGACTAGGGGGAGGAGGAGGCTGGATTTTGCTGATGATATGAGGATTTGAAGCTGTCAGACATGCGGGGGGGTTGATGTTAAGAAGGCTGCCACATGTGTGTGTCCGGGAGTCCGGACCTGGCTGA
Source organism: Arctocebus calabarensis (assembly GCA_963573935.1). Taxonomy (NCBI): domain Eukaryota; kingdom Metazoa; phylum Chordata; class Mammalia; order Primates; family Lorisidae; genus Arctocebus; species Arctocebus calabarensis. The sequence goes on along the minus strand of CAUYON010043124.1, from coordinate 43,373 downwards.
GAAGTCAAAGCTGAAGATAAAAATCAGGGAGGTTACTGGTAAAGAGGACAGTTACCCGTGGAAGTGAATATGTAATGAAATAGAGTGGATGTCGTCCAGACTCTGAGCCCTTGAACTGCTGACGAATAATATGCCTGTGAGATAAGGAAGAACTAGCCATGCAATTAAGAAGGGACAGCCAGCTGTAAGGAGGAAAGCCAGAAAAGTGTGATATCTTGGAGACCATTTTATTAAAACTATTTAAAGGAAGAAAGAGTAAGACTCTCAAAAACTGCTGATAGGTTTTCTAATAATGGAAAAAGGAGAACTGAACATTTCATTTATCAACAAGACCAACGTTGGCCTAGATAAGAAAGATGTCATTGAGGTGACGGCATTAGTCACTGCTGGAGTAGATTCCATAGAGTGAGGATGGAGGAAGGAGTGTGGGGGTCTTTCCAGGAGGCTTTTCTGTGAGAGGATGCAGAGAAATGGTGTGGTGGTTGGAGAAGGATGCAGGAACAAAAGAACGCTTTTGTTTGTTTATGTTTTTTGTTTTTGTTTTGTTAGCCAAGTTAATGCATGTAATGGTCTCTGATAATATTAAAAGTATATACATAACACATGTATGTATATTTGTTTAACTTTTTTATTCTGAAATGATTGGAAATTCCCAGAAATTTGCGAAGACAGAGAAATCCCTTATGCTTTTCAGCAGCCTCACCCAATACTTACATTTTACAACTATCATAACAAATCAAAACCAGGAAGCTGATATTAATTTAATGTGTATGTAGAGTTCTGTGTCATTTTATCACATAGATAATGTAACCACCTCCATCCAAATGCAAAAGTATCCCATCACCACAAAGGGCCCACAAAGGTAATAGGTATGAATTTCAAGCCAAAGCAACCAGTGTGTGTGTGTTTTTCCAGCCTCATTCGGGGGCATTGATACAGGTGCAGAAAAGGCAGTAGGAATAATATATGAGGTAGGCAGGGGAGAAATCAAAAACATCAGAGGGAAAAAAGGTAGAGTTTGGGAAAGCAGCATTTATTTTTTGTTTTCAGAAATTTGTGGCACATTGTAGCCAGTAGATATTCTATAAACAGGTGCAACTTCAAAGATTGTGTGAAGATGCTTTGACTTATAAACAGAAAACCTAATCCTATTTACCTTCACAGTTGAACAATACTCTGAAAAGCCCACTGAAGTGTTGGGGTTGTAAGCGCGGTAGTAATTCTGCTGTCTGTTAAGACACGTAGCCCCTTAACGCTGCCTGCTATCCAATGAGGGTTTGAAATACATATTTTGAGGCAGCTCCTTGAGTCACTGGTACTTCAATTTCTCAGCATTTGATTATGTGCAGGCTTTGACTCTCTTTTATAAAACAGTCATACCTCACCATACTCAGCCATTCTGATAGACAATTGCTATTTTTCCATCTGTCAGATCTGAATATTACATCGGAGAAAAGGAAGGCTGTTAAGGGATTCTGTGGGGAGTTTCACTTTCCTGACTACTTGGCTGGGGTATTAAAACACAGAAGCTTCGCAACTCCTGCCACACAGTGAATTTGATACAAACTCTCCCCATGGCATTCCTGGGCAGCTTATGCCTCTTGTGGCAGGAGACAAGAGCACATGAAACAGCCTAGCATTGTGTGGTGTGGCTGAGGACAGTGTGTCTACGATTTCACAAAGCCGACTGCCACTCGGCCAAATACAAGTACAACAATTCTAGGAGCTCTGGGAAAAGAACAGATGCAGTGTCTCAGTCCAGACACTGTTTTCTCATCATGTGGGTATAAACCTTCCAGCCAGATGTATTTTCCTGTTATCAATTGTTAAAAGCATTGTAGTTAACATCATTTCATTTTCAACAGACTGTCAGCTAGATAGCTTTCTAATTAATGCCATTTGTTTCAAATAAGTTTCTGTTATTCAGTTTGATTACAGGTAAAGGACCATCAGCCTCTTAAATGGAAGACCATATCTATAATTTAACCAGCTTGATCTGTTTTAACACACACAAGTATTGCATTTATTTATACATTCTCTCTCTCTTTCTCCCTCTCTCTCTCTCCCCCTAACCCAAACTCAAGCCTCTTTTACAAAATAAACAAAAACAAGAAGCCATAGCCACAGTACATATGTGGGTCAGGATACTTTCATTACCCAGGCAAATAGAATATTTTAAATTCTGTCACTAGCAGAGGTCAAAAGGATGACAGAATCAAATCTGTGAGTTTTGTATTAGATGTCTTCATTTTGCTCTGTTTGATTACCTTAATTTTCCATGTTCCTTCAAGTCATTGCATAGTTCAAAACTAGTTCTCAGTATGTTTACTTTCACCTTTAAACAACAAAGACTGCAAATAAGACCTTCCATTGACCTAGCTGATCCATTTTAAAAGACTTAAAGCAAAACTGACTGAGCAAAGGGACCTCATAGGGCGGCAAGGCCGCGTCGGGGCAGGGGGTGGGGAGATGGCGCTCATGGCAGCCCCCCAGTGTTCCCACAAACAACAGTCCCAGAGCTGTTCCCTTGGTTTCTGCTCTGGTGACAGGTGAATAGAGTGCTTGTCCAGGGCTCACTGGGAGTGGGAGGACTGGGAAGGGAGGCGTGGTGATTGCAAGGTGCTCCTTGGCCTCAGGTGGCCCCACAGGTTTCACGGGTAAGGAATTGTGAGGTTTCCCAGGCCTATTTTCCACGCTGTTCCCATTGCCTTGGCATCTCTGTGCGCCTACTCAGTCTCCTCCCAAACTGCCATCACTTCTATGGCCACATGATGGGTCCACAAGCCCTTGTTATTCTCCTGCATGGAATCCAGTGCCCACATTTCACCGCTTCCCTCTTGATTCTCCCAAGTTGCCCCACTCTCATCGTATAAGAGTTTTTGCATAAACAATTTTTTTTGTCTTCAGTACTCTCAGTCCACCTGCTGCCTTTTCATTAGTTGAGTCTCATCGAAAACATAATCCTGCTTTCAAAGAAGCCTCCCCAATCTCACTGCTACAGGGCTCCCACACTCAAGGCTAGACAGGGACGCCCCCATTCGCTAGGCCTAGGTCAGCTCAGACGTCAGTCTCATCACGGATCCCTATCTCTAGGCACAAACAGGCTCTTTGCAGGCAGCATTCCCTGGCACCCCAAAAAGGTCATAAAAAATGACAGCCTGATTCGTGTCTCATCTGGGCTGCCTCCCCTGGAGCAGGGAACACACCCAACTGCCTCACCCAGAGAAAGGACTGCAAGGACCACATTTCTCTGCACTATGGCGGTTTTTAAATGATTTTCTCCCCATAGGTCCCTGGAATATTGTGAGATGTTCTGGATGTACATTCTATCTTCCCAACACCCCCCTGCCTGCGGTGTAGGAAAAGTAGGACCAACACCAAAGGCCCTGATGGGCTTCTCACTTGGGTCTCCCTTTCAGCTTACTGATGGCTCTGACTTTCTTCCACTGCACCTTTTCTTTCAATAAAATCTGTCCTTTACTTACTTGCGTGGTCTGTGGACTCATTCCTCAACTCTCTGAGATCAAGGACTTGGCAGAGAGAAATTACAGCTACATCATTGCCATCCCTCTTAACTCACTTATCCTTGTTCTTCTTGGTCATAATTTGACATTTTCCATGTAGGCATTTACTAGCATGCAGAAAAGACATCTGTTTTATTTACCACTTTATTGGCACCTGGTACTATGCCTGGCCCAGTGTAAATGTTACCCTTTATCAGTAAAAATTGGCTTAAAAGAGTCCTTTCCCTGAATACCCATTATATAAACACCACCTCAAGTGGCTCCCTGTGGCACAGACCTCCCCAGCATGGCATCATGACTTTGACATCTGCTTTCTCACTGAATCATCAGCATGGCAATGGGAAATATGCCAGACTGCACCCATTTCACAAAGAAGAAAAGTGGATGCACTGTGGTTCTGATTTGCCCCAAATGTTTAGAAAGGTCCATGCTCAACTAACAAGTTATGGAAGCTTTTCTAGCATGATAACAGCATGACAGGATCTCATCAGAGATTACAAGACACAGTTGTATAAGAAATATTTTTTAAAATCTTGAATTAGCAGCTTGATTCTTAAGTATTGCATCATCCCGTGAATCAAAATTCAGGAAATCAAAAATAATGAAAAACAAAGTACTGAGGATTAGGGCAATCCCTTTCAGTAAGTAGGGACCACAGCAGACTCAACCAATGCCTATGAAAATGTGAGGTACGTGATAAGGATTGTTCTAGAGACAGTACAGGATACTAAGGCCCAGAAAGGACATCAACACTGTCTTCAATACATCAGTACAATGTTGTCATTATGATTAAAGATTCTAAAATAAGATAAACTTAAATTTTAATCAACTCTCTGTTATTTGTTAATTTTGATTAATTTTCTCATTTTTCAAATACACATAACAATCCCATCTCCCATCATGGTATGAAAACTAAATTATGTATTGAAGTTGGGTAACACAATGTCTGCCACTCAGTACGTGTTCCCCGAATGTTAATTTTTATGATGGTATCTAGTATTAATGTCATTATTGTGACTGGCTGGAGTTGCCACTATATGACCCGAAATTTCAGCTCCTATCTCTGAAAGTTTAAATGCTAGTTCTCGTATGAAGTTAGGAGTCAAGAGGAGATTCTTTCCAATGGTGCTGCAGCAGAATTCCCTGCCCTTTGTGTTAGAAATACTCTGTAACAGTACTTTCCCCCCACTAGTTTACCAAGATCTAACAAATATCAGTTGGTGGTATGGAACACACGTTTCTCATTTATGGCCATCAAAAATATGTTTAAATTTCACTTCTTTTGTAAGGCTGTTTTAAGTATTCCAATTTTATTGTACACTATCTACAATCCATTCCTTTTTGAATATCATTTGTTATCACCCTCATTACCACTCTGAAGCATTCTTGACAATTATGGACAGAACGATTTCCTCAGCCACACCTTGTTTAGCTCAATCAGTGAGTTTGTACCTAAAACACGTTTGCAATTATCGCCATAGGGATATTCAGAATCACTTCATGTGGTGAGTGAAAATATTAATCAGGGTGCTTAACCAGCACCTGGGTATTAACATGCACTCAGGTAACATATATTGAAGAATATTGCATGGTCCAATTTAAATAGCTCCTATGGCTTACATTTTAATACATAATGACACTAATGATTGAAATTATCATTTGAACTATTTTCATTGCATTAAAAATAAGCATATAATAGGACATGAAATTTAGAGCTTTGGTATTAACTTTAAGAATTTTCTTCATGATGTAAAAAAATTATAAATAATAGCTTTACAATTGAGGAATACAGTAAAAATAAAATTTTATCATTTTTAAAGAGCTTTCAAGTTAGATGAACTGATTAAAATCAATGCTGGATATTTTTAAGCCTGGCTATAGCTTTTATATGATATTATCATTTATAATTTCATAAAACATTTTTCATACAGAAGACTTCATTCTCTTTAGATATTTTGAGAACATAAAGCTAACTTAAATAATAACTGGATTATTTTTTATAGCAAGAAACATATTTTGATTGCCTAAGTAAAGACAGAGAATATTGAAAAATGTCAATGTAGAAATCAAATTTTCCCCAATTGACTGATGGAATTAATGCCCTTGAAGCCTTTCTAATTCATTTACTCAATTACACATTTAGTCGTTTATTCATTCATTTAGCCATTGAATATTTATTGATGGTCTTATTATGTTCTAGGCACTATCTTGCCAATGGGAAACAAATATAAAACAAAGAAAAATCAATGCCCTCAGCTTCCATTCTAGTTGCTCAGGGAAGATGGTCAATAACAAAATAAATAAGAAATATATATAGAATCTTCAAGGAAAATAGTTTCAATTTGATAAGCAAAGCATGGAAAATGCTGAAGTTGGATTTGTAACTTTAAAGAGGAAGATACAGGAAGATTTTACTGAAAAGATGACGTGTAAACAGAGATAATGGGGCAAACCTTGCAGAAACCTTGCAGGGCAAGTGGAGTTCTAGGAGAAAGAACATTAAGAATAAACACTGAGCAGTCAGAGAGTGACTGACACTTGGAGAAAAATCTAGAGTGACAGTGTGGTCAGTGTGTCACTGGAGAGGAAGGGAGAAATGAGAGATATTAGAGAGGCGTGTCACAGAGGCCAGGGCTAGTAAGGCCCCAAACACAACCACAGTGACTTTTTCATTAATGCTGAGTGATAGGACATGAGCCAATCCTTTAAAATACCTGGGAAGATACATTTTAATTGTCAGCTATTTCCTGCATGCTCTATATTAATATCTATTTGACAAAACACAAAAGGCTCATGATTAAACTCCAACTTTATAAGGAAATGTTTGAATATCAACAATTAATCAATTATAATGCTGAAATATTATTGTTGAAACCAGAAAAATGTATTCTGGGGTAGAGAGAATTCTAGTGAAATAATTATCTTCAATTAAATTTTTAGAGTTATAACAAGACGGCCAGTAGTTGAAGAATGTCCATCTTCCCCGTGGTTGAGAGAATTTCAGTCCTTGGGACTAAGTGCTGGCTAACATGATATAAGCAAAACATTCTGGTGTGCCAACTTTAGGTACTAAAATAGAATACATATTGCTGTCTTGGCTCTTTCCCTCTTGTGGCTGGCAATGAGACAGTGAGAACTGGAATAGAGATGGAAGTAACACATTAAAGTGAGCAGAATTATCCAACTAACACTGACTACTTATCTCTGGTTGACGAAATAAGCAAGACACAAAGGCTTCTTTTCACAGTCTATATTTTGGGGTTTTGGTTTGCACCAGCTTACCAGTACTATATCAAATATACTAGCAGACCAGAAAGTTAAATAGAATGGAGCTCCTAAAACTCTAAATTATTATATTAAAATCTTTAACTCTCTGATATCATTTGTAATTTCTTTACTACATCCCACAAGGAGAAATGCAGCTATATTCTACTGGATGTTTTTGATATAATTAAGAAACTAGGGATTTCACTCTTCTTTGAACTCTAATTTTTATTATGATGATGAAAAAGAAAAAACTTTTGAAAATAATTTGAGGAACTTCACCCCCCCAAATTGGATTTTATGACACAAAATCATTTATTTCTTTGTTGCTATGTACAGTGGTAGTTATACCATATTTGTTCATGACTATGTGTGTAACAAGATTCATACATAGTGTGGGAGACTGAACTATGCCATTTTAGTATAACTTGCTACAGAAAGAGATAGAACACATGGAGTGGAAAAGAAAGAAAGTGAAAAAGAGATTATTAGAGCAGGGGACACTATAACAGAGATACCTAGACTAAGAAAAAAGAGAAATTTACCAAAAGATGAATACTCAAAGACTCATAGGAAACCACAGAGGAACATGGCCAAAGATCATTAAGGACCCCATAGAAGAATCCGTTTATTCTAAACATTTCTTAGGTCAATGCCATTCAAAATCTTCACTAAATTCAGAAAAATATATAGAATATTTGAAACCCTTGGAACTATTATCTGAGTAGTTGAATTGACAAACTACCAATGAAGTGGGAAATAGTTGAGTGGCCTTTCCTTACTTTTCAAAGTGATTAGAAAAATGTATCAAAGACTAATTAATCTACAAATACCTTGCAGTAAAGGTATATCTTTATATACTTATTAATGTATATTGTTTTCTTTAGATATTTTGAAAATATATCTTACCTATTATTTTTATCAGAAGTATAATATTTACATGAATATGTCAAAATTTACTGACATTTTAGTTATTTTTTTCTTGAACTTTCCTGAACTAATTTTTGGGTGTGTTGACTAACAGATCTATTTCTCATGTATTTTTAGATTAGAAAGCCAGTAGGGTAAGGGGGGAATATAAGCTCAATGTGTACATTTTAGAGTACTTAAATGTCATTGATTCACCTTGAAGTCAACTTGAAAGAGAAATTTATGTGTTTATAGAATTCAAAAGTATGTTAAAATATTTTTCATATAATGCCTAAAAGTGTATGTACCCAAAACATAATGATACCATACCATACTGTTGTATGGTACCTACATGCTGATACCTGGGCCATTCTGATCAAGTACTCCAAAAACCCATTACAACATCTTCTTTCATCTTTTGAAGGATGCTGTGGGGACATAAACTCTCAACAGATAGTCACTTCAGGTTTTATTACATGGTTATTTCCCTTTTAAGTTAACTCCTAGGAAAATTGTTTGTAAAAAGGCACTTCATAGGGGCAGTGCCTGTGGCTCAAAGGAGTAGAATGCCAGCCCCCTATGCAGGAGGTGGCGAGTTCAAACCCAGCCTAGCCAGAAACTGAAAAAAAAAAAAAAAGGCACTTCATAGAACATAGAATGCAAAAATATTTCTACATATTTTTATTTAAAATAAATTGACTGCCTCATTTTTAATTCAAAGCACAATATGAGCTGATAAAGTTTCAAAAAAAAAAAAACCAAGTAGGAGTTACAATCTGTTTATTATGTTGCTCATGTTTTACTTTTTCTTAAAAATAAAAAAAAAATCATGTTAACATTTAGGTCTGACTATGGTTAGAAAAAATGAAAATAGACAACTTAGCAACTTGCTTCCTACTTTGATTTTCATCTCAGAGGACTATGATAAAGCGTAACTCCTACAACCTGAAGTTCAATATCTTCTTATAATATTAGGTTAAGAGATTGGGCACACTGGCTCTTGCCTATATTCCTGGCACTGGGGGAGGCGGAGCCTTGAGCTGAGGAGTTCAAAACCAACCTGAGCAAGAACAAGATCCCATCTCTACTAAAAAATAAACAAATTAAGTGGATGTGGTGGCAGGCACCTATAATCTCAACTGTGGCTGAGGGAGGAGGATTGTTTGAATCCAGGAGTATGAGGTAGCTGTGAGCAAGGATAAGGCCATGGCAGTCTAGCCTAAGCAGTAGAGTAAGACTGTGTCAAAAAAAAAAAAAAATGTTAAGAACATGATAGGGATTGCTAACTATTCAGTCAGCTTTGCTAGTTCATATGGCTGAATTAAATGATAATAAGAAATCATCTTAATTATTCTGTCACCTAAATAATGGATGTTTACCCTTCTCTCATTTTATCTACAAATAATAACTTCCTATACATGTTTAACTTGTTTAATCATAAACTATAAGAAGTTATAAATAAAAATTTTACCCATAAGAAGTATTAAATAGGTAAACTAAAGTACAATAAAATTTAAAAGAGTTTACCTGAGACGGGCACAGTGGCTCATGCCTGTAATCCTAGCACTCTGGAAACCCCAGGCAGGTGGATTTCCTGAGCTCACTGGTTCGAGACCAGCCTGAGCAAGAGCAACCCTGTCTCTAAAAATAGCCCAGCGTTGGGCAGACGCCTGTAGTCCCTGCTAGTTGGGAGGCTGAGGCAAAATAATCGCTTGAGCCCAGGAGTTGGAGGTTGCTGTGAGATATGACAGCTACAGCACTCTACTGAAGGTTAGAAAGTAAGACTCTGTTTCAAAAAAAAAAGAATTTATCTGAGCAAACAGTGATTCATGAATCAGGCAACTCTAAATTACAGTTGTTTGGGAGCTCTATCGAGGGAACGGAAGGGGGAGGCTGCTTTAGGCTGAACACGGAAGTAAAACAAAGAAAGTATTTGATTGGTAACAGCTAGATGCAGAAATTTGGTCTATCCTGTTGAAAATATTTCAGTTAGCTTACACTCTGCTTTCTTTCATGTAAGTTTTACTTACATTTGCAAATTAAGCAAGATTTAGATCACTTAGGAGGCTTCACTGGCTTTGTCTGCTCAGGGACTCTTCCGGACTGGTCTGTATTATAATTTACTTTAATATAAGTTATAACCAGCTGGAGAAAGAAGGAGACACCATGATCTCTCTCTCCATAGAATTCAGAAAGGCACCCAGTCTCTGTTGAATCCATTCTCCATGCTGCATTCAGAGTGATCCTTTTAAAGGGTGGATCTGTTTGTGCCATCTTCCTCCCTGCTCCCACCTCCAATAAGACAGGAAACATTTCTTGGAATTTTTCATGCACTTAGCTATAAATACAAAGCTGCTTACCTGAGTTTTCAGTGCTCCATGTAGTCTTGCCCTAGAGATTTTCCAATCTGCCTGTTTACTTTAGCCACTCTGGAAGCTTTAGCCAGCTTCCTCTGTCCATAATGTCTTTGTAAAAGTTGGTTTTGCTTCACCAGATTAACTCCTTCAGATCTCGGCCTAACTATCACTTCCCGGACCTCACTTTGAGGTCGGATTCTCTCTGCATAATACGTCATAGCACCATGAACCTCTTATTTGTGCCGAGGGGTTAGAGATTATTTTACATGGCTGGTGTTAACATCCACCTTCCTCTCTAAGGTAAAAGCTCCAGAAGTAGAAAAATCATGTTCAGCGCTCCTTAACACTGTAAGAGAAATGCATTCCAAAGAGCCTGAATCCTATAATCGTCCAATAAATATTAGTACAATGACTACTATTCAGTTGAAAAATGAAATTGAATTCAGCAACTCCACGAATGAAATTTCAGAAAATGTTCTGCTAATGTTAATAAGGAGCTTAAACTAAACACAGCTTAGTTATCTGCTTGGATTTTATGTAGTTTTTTTTTTTTTCTCAAACATTAGATTTCTTAGAAAATGAAGGAAATGATTGCCTATAACCATGTTGTGGACAATTATTGCTACATGTGTTCTACACATAACCACAGTAAAACATGCAAGTTCAAAAATGCTTAACAGATTTTAATGACTCAAGAGGATGTATATATAAATATAGTTTGAAAATAAATGTAACTCTTATTACTTTTGAAAATTCTGCTAGCTTATACCACACTATCTGTGGTAGATCAGAACTATATACTTTTATTTGTTGTGCTAGCTAAACTAAACTGCAAGTTACATATTTGTGCTTCTGTGAAATAAACTTAGTAGTGACATGAAACATTACCTACTTTTAGACCTTTTTCCCCAATATTTTTTCTTCCTGGATTAAAAACTTAAAAGTAACCTTTTTTTTTTTTTTTTTTTAATAATTTTATTGAATCATAATTATGTATATTGGTGCAATCACAGGGCACGATTCATATACATTCAGAAATATTTTGATTATACTGTTACAGATATCCTTCATGGCATTTCCTTGATCACTATATAAAGACATTAATACTCTACCTTTAATAATGAATACTTTTATTCCACCATATACATTTCATGTTTTTGATGTCAGAAATTGCATCATTTTGTAACATGTATCTATTGACAGTTTATTTTAGCTATAGTTATTAATAGTTTTGACTTTTATCCCACATGCTATGGATAAAATTTGTTCATACATCACCATTACAGTTATAGCATATTCTGAATACAGTTTTGTACTATTTATGCCATTAAGTTTTGTGGTTTTGTACTTTTTATGTTATTACTTGGCAGCCTTTTGGCTTAATAAGTTCTCTATAATTTCTATAAATAATTCCTCTAATGCAGACCTAGTGATAATGAATTCCCTTGGCTTTTGTTTGTCTGGGAAATTTTTATTTTTCCCTCATTGCTAAAAGACAGCTTTCCTGGATAAAGAAAGCATTCTTAGTTTACAGGCTTTCCCGCATCCCTTCAGAACAGTGAATCTATCACTTTCTCCTGGCCTGCATGATTTTTTGCTAAAAATTCACTAGTAGTCATATTGGAATTCCTTTGTATGTGAATTTTCTTTTTCTGGTCTCAGAATGTTTATCTTTGAATTTTGATAGTTTGATTAGCATGTGTCTTAGTGAACTCTTGTTTGGGTTGAATTTGTTTGGGGACTAGTATGTTTGCTATATTTGGATGTAGGCATCGATTCCTGGATGAGGTAAGTTTTTAGTCATTATTGTTTTAAATAAGTTTTCCATTTTTTTCACTTTCTTCTCCTTCTCAAAGTCCTTTGATGTAAAGATTTGGCTCCTTGATGATGTACTATAGTTCCCTTAGGTTTTCTTCTTTATTTCCCCTTATTTTGTCTTTTGCTCTTCTGACTAGATAATTTCAAATATTCTGTTTTTGAGCTCACTGATGCTTTCTTCTGCTTGATGAAGTATGCTGTTGAAACTATCTATTGAATTTTTTAGTTCAGTCAAGGTATTCTTAATTTCTAAAAAGTCTATTTGGTTTCTTTTTAGTTGTTTATATTTTCATGTCAAATGTCTCACTTTATGTTGCATTGTTTTCCAAATTTTATTTAATTTTGTGTTTGTATATTTTTGTGGTTCACTGAGAAGATCAAAATGAGACCATTCTTTTTACCCTTCTAAATAATTTAGAGGATTATTTAGAATTCTTTGTTGGTGATTCCCTAAATCTCCCTTTTCATAAGGTCAATTTTTGTCAGTTTCCTTTGGAAGTATCATGATTCACTGATTCTTGTTTGTTTTTTTTTTTTGTAGAGACAGAGTCTCATTTTATTGCACTTGGTAGAGTGCTGTGGTGTCACACAGCTCACAGCAACCTCCAACTCCTGGGCTTATGCACTTCTCTTGCCTCAGCCTCCTGAGTAGCTGGAACCATAGGTGCTCGCCACAATGCCTGGCTAATTTTTTGTTTTGCAGTTTGGCCAGGGCCAGGTTTGAACCCACCACCTTCGATATATGGTGCTGGTGCCCTACTCACTGAGCCACAGGCACCGCCGGATTCACTGGTTCTTCATAATCCTTATTTCTTTGCATTGTTGTCTGTACATCTGAGAAGACAACCACCTCTTCTGGCCTATAAAAATCAGAGATAAATCTTGGCTATTAATCTAGCCTATAATTTTGGAAGAGCTATCTGATGACAACCTCAAACAAGCACATCTTGTCATGGGTTCTCTAGTTAACTGGACCACTGCCTTTGCTTTGATACTGGGTGGGGCCACTGTCTGAGCTTTTCTGTCCAGTGGTATCACTGGTTGAGCTCTGCTATCAGATGAAGCTGCTGTCTGGATACTACAGTAGCCATAAGTCAGGCCAGTCACAAGATATATTGCCTGGTAGGATGATTCTGCTAGTTGGAACCTGAAGTCGGCCATGGTCACTGTTAGATGGAGTTGATGCTTAGGATGGGTAGGATCAAAGACTGTGCTCCTCAGGAATGCATGATTAAGGATTGCTGTGTAAGTAGAGCCATAGAGTGAGGTTTTGGCTCAATTGAGCCAATGTTGAACCTCTCAAGTCAGGCAGGCCTAGTTCCTACATTTCTAAAAAAAGATGTGGAAGTAGGTATCTCCCTGACTGGGCAAAGTTATTGAGTGGGCTTTGTGACTGAGCTGAGACACTCTTTGAACTACTGAATCAAGCAAGTCTATCCCCTATACTTATCTGAAGTGTTCAGAGGGTAGTGTCTTCTACCTGGACAGGGTCATTGGGGTGAGTTCTAAGGCTGAGCTTGGAGACTGGCCATCTAGAATCTCATGCTTCTAAATGTGACCAGTTTAGCTTTGTAGGTGGGCTACACATTTGGTGGTATCTCCGAATGGGGACCATAGCAGCCAGAAACACAGAGGTACCACCAAGATTCACATGCCGGTCATTGTGAGTTCGTTCTCCTCCTTTCTTTGTTTCCACTTGACCAATTGTCTAGCCAATACATTACTCCCAGTATTCCCCCAAGAGATAAGATAAGAAGTATCTCAGAATGCTTAGGAAGCTGAACAACTACTCTGATTCTCTTTTATCCTGTAGAAATTGTGGGCCCAATGCTAATCTCTCTATCTGACATTGTGCTAACATAAGAAAAGGGGTGAGATGGCAGGATCAAAGTGAGACCCTTCTTCTTACCCTTCTAAATTGGTTTTAATTCAGTTCTGTGAAATACATGAGTGTCCTAGACTTGTTTCAAGTAGTGAGTTTTTCAAAAAGATGTTGTGATCTGTAGATAGTTAATAGTTAAACTTTCTGTGAAGGGGTAAGGAGTCTGGAGCTTCCTATTCCACCATTTAGCTGTATTCTGAGTTTTAGTAGTACAGAAAAATCCTCCTGCTTTATTACCTACATACTTCTGCCAGCATGCATTTTTATAATGTGTACTCACCATCACCAACATTACCTACCATTAATGTTTTAATTTGGGCCAAAAATGTGAATGAAAAAATATATTGCTATTGTTTTAGTTTATATTTCCCTAACTGAAAGTGTTGGGAATAAGGATGAGCTTATTTCTGCATGTTTATGGATTTCCTTCACAGCCTTGATCTTTTACATTTTGTGTAGTTTCTCTTTTTCTGAATCAATTGTATGAAGCTGATTCGTTATCTGTTTATTATGTTGCAGTTATTTTCTTTCACTTGTTCATTTAACTTTCCTTTTACTGTCTGTTTTTAACAAAGTTTGACATTAATTTTATGAGAAAGGGAAGATAAATACTATGCTTTTCTCATTTTCATCTTCATATAATTCACCAAGATTTGTAGCAGCCCATATTCCCTATGGCTAGGAGGAGTGAGAGTTATAGGAAATACCTGTATAGCTCAATAATGGAACACCTTGGTGAAAAAGGCATGGAGAGGGATTTAGCTCTCCTAACAAGCATGAGAGCTCGTGAGATAAGAACAGTGGTGAATTGGCAGTCTCTACAGATGCACAAGATCAGCCTTATATTAGGCTGGAGGAGAAGGCAGTCAGGAGCAGTTCTCTCGTCATCTTCAAATCGTTAGCCAAGATTAAAATGGTAGTAAAATGTATGTTTGTCAGTAGCAATTATTTTATTTTCAATGAGTCAAATACTATTCATGTTCACCTCCTCATCATTATTTTCTAAGTTTTTCAAAAAATACTATCTTTATATATGAAGAAAGGACATAGAATTATTGTAAAAATATGGACCTTTAGAAAAAATTTTCCTTTGCTTATACACATAATACATACAGTGCATTGTTGGGATTTTTCCCCATAATACTGTTGAGTAAGGAAGTTGAGATGAGCACTAAATAGATGTTCTTCTGATAGCCATCTTGCCTTAGCCATCAGATGACTGAAATGGAATCACATACACCTAACTCTTACCAGTCTGTTATCTTCTTTTGAGATGCAATTTATAAGGGAAAGTATAATTAGAGAAGAAATTCTGGAAATCTCAGAATCCCAGTAGCCTATTTTTAAGACATTGAAAAACTTCTATTCAAGAGGGACAACTTTTCAGGATACATTCAGGTGTAAGCATAGTCCTACCTTCTCGGTCATAGAGCTCTCCAGAAAAATAAAATGCAAAAATAATGTTCACATGGCTGATTTATTTATTTAGGTGCCGAGGTAACTGAGAAATTATCCCTGAAGCTGCCACCAAATATGGTAGAAGAATCTGCCCGAGCCTCTGTCTCAGTTTTGGGTAAGTCCCTAGCCCCTAGTGATTTTGGCATTAACGGCTTCTACTATATTTATTTCTATAAATGCTTAACTAAAATGACAACTATCATTTTAACTTCCTTTTCCTCTCCTTCTTTGGACCTGTTTATTGCTTCCAGTCATATGTATATCCCTAGAAGTCTCACCCTTCCTAAAAATTCTCATTTATTTTAGCTCAATTAATAGTTTCTTCTTAATGATTCTGGTAGGTTATATATATGTATGTGCGTGTGTATATATATACTATATATACCATATATATAAACATATATATGTGTGTGTGTATATATATATATATATTTTTTTTTTTTTTTAGAGTTTCACTTTGTCACCGTCAGTAGCTGTGGCATCACACCTCACAGCAACCTCAGCTCTTAGGCTTAGGCTTAGGCGATTCTCTTGCCTCAGCCTCCTGAGTAGCTGGGACTAATAGGCACCCACCACAACACCTGGCTATTTTTTTTGTTACAGTTTAGACGGGGCTGGGTTCAAACCTGCCACCCTCAATATATGGGGCCGGCACCCTACTCACTGAGCCACAGGTGTCACCCTCTGGTAGGTTATAATCTTTAAACTGTATGACTTCTCATCTCATTCTCTAGGAGATATATTAGGCTCTGCCATGCAAAACACACAAGATCTACTCCAGATGCCCTACGGCTGTGGAGAACAGAATATGGCCCTCTTTGCTCCTAACATCTATGTTCTGAATTATCTGAATGAAACACAGCAGCTGACTTCAGATATCAAGTCCAAGGCCATTGGTTATCTCAACACTGGTAAGTGACTGAATGAGCGAGTAGAAAATTCACATTGTCATTTCAACCAGATTTTCCTAAGAAAGACTTCAGTTGCTTATCAATACTATGATACATTAACTAATTACTATGGTAGCTACTATGATAAAATATAATGATACTTAATTTCATAGAAACTATCCACTCTGCAACCTCCACTACAATGTTTAGGGCTCAGAACTCTCTAATATAAGACAACCAATTTAAGAAAGGTCACAAGAAAAGCCAACACATTTTGGTACTTTTCTTTGGCATCAGCATGACCAGTAATCTGCTATGTTGTTTCATTAACCTTCCATTCCAGGTTACCAGAGACAGTTGAACTACAAGCACCATGATGGCTCCTATAGCACCTTTGGGGAGCAACATGGCAGAGACCAAGGCAACACTTGGTAAGAAAAGAGCACGTTTTTGAGCTCCTATTCATGTGCCAGCTCTTTGACATAAATTATCACTATTATATTTATAGCAACCCTACCATATATGTATTGTTTAATCTATGGATGGTTATCTAGATAAATACACTAAGATTAGCAAGGTAACAAGCAGAAAAACTGATATTCAAATGCATTTCTGTTGGATTCATTCCCAAAATAGATCTTGTAAATAATATACCAAGTTATTTCTTCTAAAATGGCTAGTCTAATATACCTCCTATAACTATGAGTTTTTAAATGATGTGAATAGTGACTGCACCATATAACTTCCAGATAAATCATGTTACCTTCAGTTTATGTTGGGATTTTTTTTGTTGTTGTTTGTTTGTTTTGAGACAGAGCCTCAAGCTGTCACCCTGGGTAGAGTGCTGTGGCACCACAGCTCTCACAGCAACCTCCAACTCCTGGGCTCAAGCGAGTCTCCTGCCTCCGCCTCCCAAGTAGCTGGGACTACAGGCGCCTGCCACAACACCCAGCCATTTTTTGGTTGCAGCCATCATTGTTGTTTGGCGGGCCTGGGCTGAATTTGAACCCGCCAGCTCAGGTGTACGTGGCTGGCGCCTTAACCGCTTGAGCCATAGGCGCCAAGCCTATATTGGGTTTTATAGATCATGCTCATCTTGACTTAGAATAAATTCTTTAATAGGGAAAAAATTCATTAACCAGAGGAAATAATTGAAATGACAGTAATAGGAAACATTATTTTTTAAATCCCTAAAGCAAAGCAATAGTAGACGTTATTGTTGGCCATGAGAAGATTCTGTTATCCACTGAAAGAAATCTCTAAAGAAAAGAGATACTCAAAGACGTACTCAAATGATTAAGAAAAACAAGCAAATTAGAAGTACTTAGACTTGGCTCAGCGCCTGTGGCTCAAGCAGCTAAGACACCAGCCACATACACCTGAGCTGGCGGGTTCAAATCCAGCCTGGGCCCGCCAAACAACAATGATGGCTGCAACCAAAAAATAGCTGGGCATTGTGGCAGGTGCCTGTAGTCCCAGCTACTTGGGAAGCAGAGGCAGGAGAATTGCTTGAACCCAGGAGTTGGAGGCTGCTGTGAGCTGTGATGCCACGGCACTCTCCCCAGAGTGATAGCTTGAGGCTCTGTTTAAAGAAAAAAAAAACAAAGTACTTAGACTTGATGTGGCAAAGGGAAAGTGAGGCATCTAGCAGATTAGTCAAGGAGACTAAAAGAGATAGGCGCTAAGAATGGCTGTTCAATCACTCATGTCAACATAAGAAGTGTCATATGGAGCCTGTTTTTGTGAAGTAGCTATAGATCCATTCTAACATAAATATCGTCATCATTTTCTCCCCTCTCAGGCTTACTGCCTTTGTACTGAAGGCTTTTTCCCAGGCTCGAGCCCATATCTTCATCGAGGAAGCACACATCACCCAAGCCCTCACTTGGCTCTCCCAGAAGCAGAAGGACAATGGCTGTTTCAGAAGTTCTGGGTCACTGCTCAACAATGCTATGAAGGTAAACCATTCTGGAGCTAGTTTTGATTGTGTCATTATGGTATCTACAAGGATGAGGAGAAACCTTGATAGCACCAAGAAAGAGAGGATGGCCTTTAGTTTTAGGTTGGTTATGATATTTTACCCCATGAGAATGGTTATGAGTAAGAATAAATTGCACAACACAACAGATGGAAGGAACTGATCAAAAGCTTTCTTAGAATTACTCAAATCTCTTCCTCTCTCATGTTTACAGGGAGGAGTTGAAGATGAAGGGACCCTCTCTGCCTACATTGCAATTGCTCTTCTGGAGATGCCTCTCCCAGTCACTGTATGTACCATCTCATTTCTCAACTGAAGGGTAGTTCTAGATGCAATGAAACTGCTTATCTGGCTCAGCACCTGTATCTCAGTGATTAGGGTGCTGGCCACATGCACGAGTGCTGGTAGGTTAAAGCCCAGCCCAGGCCTGCTAAACAACAATGACAACTACAACCAAAAATAGCCAGGCATTGTGGCAGACATCTATATTCCCAACTACTTGGGAGGCTGATGCAAGAGAATCACTTCAGCCCAAGAGTTTGAGGTTGCTGTGAGCTGTGATGCCATAGCACTCTACAGAGGGTGACATAGTAAGACTCTGTCTCAAGAAAAAAAAAAAAAAAAGAAAGAAAGAAAAGAAACTGCTTACCTGCCATCTGAAATACTATCCTTCCAAAAGAGTGTCAGCTTTCTTTATACGCAATGCCAATGCTTTTCAGATCAATAGAGAATTGAGTCAATTCATTAAGACAGATTTCTTAGTTATGTTCCGAGGTTATTTCTCTTCCCCCACCCCAAAGAAAAATTCTAAAATATGCCTTTCGAATATGAAAATAACAGAAAATAATAGTTATTCTCTCTATCCATAAAAATGAGGAATATATGGACAAAGGCATTTGAAAAACTTCTTTACCCTTTCATGTGTCATTTACAGACACATGAAAAAATGCTCATCATCCTTAATCATCAGAGAAATGCAAATCAAAACCACTTTGAGATATCTAACTCCAGTAAGATTAGCCCACATCACAAAATCCCAAAACCAGAGATGTTGGTGTGGATGTGGAGAAAAGGGAACACTTCTGCACTGCTGGTGGGAATGCAAAGTAAGCCACGAATGGATTAATAAATTGTGGTATATGTACACCATGGAATATTATGCAGCCTTAAAAAAAGATGGAGACTTTACTTCTTTCATGTTTACATGGATGGAGCTAGAACATATTCTTTTTAGCAAAGTATCTCAAGAATGGAAGAAAAATTACTTTTCATTCCCACCAGCAGTGCAGAAGTGTTTCCTTTTCTCCACATCCACACCAACATCTTTGCATCCAAAACGTAATTCCTTTTAGAAAGATGTTTGGAGATCACTTAGGGATCAAAAAATAGACCTTCCATTTGATCCTTCAATTCCTCTTCTAGATACATATCTAGAAGACCAAAAATCACTTTAAAACAAAGATACTTGCACCAGAATGTTTATTGCAGCCCAATTCATAATTACTAAGTCATGGTAGAAGCCCAAGTGCCCAACGACCCATGAATGGATTAATAAATTGTGGTATACATACACCATGGAATATTATGCATACTTAAAGAAAGATGGAGACTTTACCTCTTTCATGTTTACATGGATGGAGCTAGAAGCTATTCTTCTTAGCAAAGTATGTCAAGAATGGAAGAAAAAGTATCCAATGTACTCAGCCCTACTATGAAACCAACTTATAGCTTTTATATGAAAGCCCAAGAAGAGGAGGAGGGAGAAGAGGGAGAGGAGGGAAGGGGAGAAGAAGGGTGGAGGGAGGGTAATTGGTGGGAACACATCTATGGTGCATTTTACAAGGGTACATGTTAAATTTACTAAGTGTAGAGTATAAATGTCTTAACACAATAACTAAGAAAATGCGGTGAAGGCTATGCTAACCAGTTTGATGAAAATATTTCAAATGGTATATGAAACCAGCACATTGTACCCCATGATTGCATTAATGTACACAGCTATGATTTAATAAAAAGAAAGAAGGAAGGAAGGAAGGAAAGAAAAAAGGAAAGGAAGGAAGGAAAGAAAGAAGACTTCTTTACCTCTTAGGCTATGATCTGTGTGTTTACCTGGGAAGGAAGGAAAGAAAGAAAGGAGGGAAGGGAAGGGAAGGGAAGGGAAGGAGAGGGAGAGGGAAGGGAAGGGAAGGGAAGGGAAGGGAAGGGAAGAGAAGGGGGAAGGAAGGAAGGAAGGAAAAGGGAAAGGAAGGAAGGAAGGAAGGAACTTCTTTACCTCTTAGGTTATGATCTGTGTGTTTACCTGGGAATGCCAGCACCTGTCCACACAGCTCAGTCCCCTTCTTTTCTCCTTTCACAGCACCCTGTTGTCCGCAATGCCCTATTCTGTCTGGAGTCAGCCTGGACGTCAGCAAAGATAGGAGCCATACGCAGCTCCGTCTACACCAAGGCACTACTGGCCTATGCTTTTGCTCTGGCAGGTTACCAGGAAAAGAGGACAGAAGTGCTCGAGTCACTTAATGAAGAATCTGTTAAGAATGGTAAGAGCAAACTTCAGATCCTTTTTTTATATTCTCTGTATTAAGAACTGCACTGTAAAACCCTCTTCTTCTTCCTCCTGTGAGCCCTGTCCCCTCTCTTCTTATCTATATCATGTATATTTTGTCCATATCATACTTTTATAAAATCTAAGATTTATTAACCAAATCATACCTCAACTCATGACAGTTATGTCCCAATGAATCCATGGTAAAGTTTAAAAAATCATTAAAGCAAACCATTGTAACTTGGAGACCATCTGTACGTGTACTAGGGAAAAGCTCGGCCTCTGGAGAATAGACCCAATGTACTACTCTGTGATCTTGGGCATGTCACTTACTTGTCTGTGTTTTGGTTCCTTCATCAGTAAAATGGGGATGATAGTATTTACCTCAAAGGGTTTATTGTTGAGTATTAATACCCATGAAACACTTACTACAGTACATGGCACATAATAAATGAAAGTATTAGCTATTATTACTAAAACATCTGTTCTTAATATAATCCCCACACTTACACAGTACATCAAATCATCTTAAACATAAGGAAAAATTGATGGAGGTAACCCCATGAATAAATGCTGGTATTTTAACCTCCTTTTACAAAACCAATAATGTTGACCAATCTATTCATATTCTCACAATACTTCTACATACACTGTGGTCTATATGATGGATTGAAGAAAAATATATAATGTAAATAATAAGATATCCAATAAAATACACTCAACATTTCCCCTTTAACAGTGCCATTTATGATTTCTAAAATTCATTAGGAAATATTTCTGATACACAAAAAAACACAAAGAATAATCAACACACACCTATATAACTCCTTCTCAACTGAGGAAATAACTTATTACCAGTACAGGAAAAATCCCCTGTGTACCACTTCCACATCCAGAAGTGATCATTACCCTGAATTTGTTATACATGACTTCCATAGATTTGCTATCTTGCTGTGTCTGTATACATAAGTAATATTCATAATTTTTAGATTGTTTTCACCTTTAGATAAGTAGTATCATACTTTTGGATATTTCAGCAGCTTGGCTTCTTGTTTATTTGTTTGCCTTTTCTTTTTTAAGTTTAAAATTATGCTAATAAAGTCCCATATAAGCATGCCTATAACTCTAGCTCATTAATTTTTGCTGCTGCATAATATATCACAGTATATAAATAGGTCATAATTTACAGCTGAGTTTCTCCTCATGGATCCATTCTTGTTACCTTTTGCTACTGCAAACATCGCTACAGTGAATACTCAGTTGCCTGTGTCCTTATGCATGTATATGAGTTTTCCCAACTTATACTTCAACAAGTATGGTGACTAACCAGTGCTGGTTATTCCTAAATATTCCTACTTGCTGGATATTGCTATGTTGTTCCCCACGAGCAACTGACATCCCACACCAGTGTATATCTATTTCCTTTGTTTCATATCCATGTCAGCCTTTGGTATTTAAAGGATTACTGCATTTTTTTCCTAATCTAGTAAATTCTATGATTCCATGTGATCTCACAAGACCACAAGAAATAATCCTCACAAGAAATCTCTAAGGATAGGCTTTATAGGAAATTGAACAAATTCCAGAGTCTGGGTAAAATCAAAACTAGAAAATGACCACAACCAGTGAGAGGACAACTTGCTGTGCCATTTCTTCCTCCACCAAGCAACTATAGCAAATATTTGTTCTTTTTTTTATATAGTGACTGTTTGAAAACATAGTTGAGTATAGGTTTCTTTCTGATTCCAGCATCATTAACTGTCTTAACCAGGCTGAAAGGTACCACGTTTATATTTACATAGAAGCAAAATCATCTATATAAGATTAAAGAGGTTATGATTAGAATACAACCCTCACCTCAGCACTTGTGTCATGAATTAAATATGAATATGTAGACATTTATAAATATCTTTTTCTCACATCAAGACAATTCAGTCCATTGGGAACGACCTCAGGAACACAGGGCACAAGTGCAGCATTCTCACTGGCACCAGGCTCCCTCTGCTGAGGTGGAGATGACATCCTACGTGCTCCTTGCTTACCTCACGGCCCAGCCAGCCCCAACCGCAGAGGACCTGACTTCCGCGATGCACATTGTGAACTGGCTCACAAAGCAACAGAATTCTCATGGCGGTTTCTCCTCTACCCAGGTTGGTGATTTGCCAGAACCTTTTACTTCAGAAGCAAAAGGTCCGAATGAGATATAAACACATACAAGGATGAAGATGAAAATAATTTAAAGTGAAAAAAAATATTTTTAGGCTCAGTGCCCGTGGCTCGAGCGGCTAAGGTTCCAGCCACATACACCTAAGCTGACGGGTTCGAATCCAGCCCAGCCGCCAAACAACAATGACGGCTGCAACCAAAAAATAGCCGGGCGTGTGGAAGGTGCCTGTAGTCCCAGCTACTTGGGAGATGGAGGCAAGAGACTCGCTTGAGCCCAGGAGTTGGAGGTTGCTGTGAGCTGTGATGCCACAGCACTCTACCCAGGGCGACAGCTTGAGGTTCTGTCTCAAAAAAAAAAAACAAAAGAAGATTTTTAGCATTCAGTGATAATAAAAAATAAGAGAAAGGAGTAAGGCACCAGCCTCACATCCCGGGGGTGGCGAGTTCAAACCCAGCCCCTGCCAAAAACTGCAAACAAAAAAAAAAAATCAAAGAGGTCTTAAAAGAAAGTGCCCAGAATTCTGACACTTCATTCCTGTGTTATTATTAGTATCCTGTTTCAAATAACAACTCTACCTCCCTAAAGCAGTAGTGGGGTACCGGGAGAATGAAGAAAACATCTCCTACCATTCTTCTGGAAGTTCTGATAATCTCTTTCAACTGTTAGAGGAACTACACAAAATCCAAAAATCTCTACTTGGAAATATCCCCATTAAGTTCCCTTTAATGGGATTTTCTTTTAAAACTGGCTGGCACCCTTTGTGCTTCTCCTATCCACCTCTTAATACACAAACATTTGTTCATCAGAAGTAGAGAGAACTATCTTTCTTCATTCAGCCTCCTAAAACTAACTATATAGTCTTCTATCTAAACAATCCATCAATATGTACCCTGCAAGAATTCAGAGAATTTAGGTGTTAGCATATACATGAGAAAAAAATGACAAAATGGCATCCTATCCTTTTTATGTTACATTTAAACTCTTATTTTTTCCATATGAATAAAAAAAAGACTAAATAATTTTGTTAATACAGTTATCATTCAATCCTTCCTTAAAGGGTGTCATCTAGGTTCAGTGTTGATGAGTTTTGAGAATATGGCGTACCAGGGCAATCCACTGGGCAAAGAAAATACATTAGACCCCCTGTAAATTGACCATGCAAGGGACTGTAAACAATCTAATCAACAGAAGGAGTTCCATTGAGTCCATATGGTGCATGTCTGGTCTATGAAAATTAGGTCAACTTAGGAGGTGGTCAACTACAGAGGTTCTACTGTATTCTGTTAAAAAAGGAAAAGCCAAAAATTTAAAAAAAATTTAAGCCAAATAAAAATGTTATTTAATCAAGAAAATAATTATAATCGTCATTTTTTAATTCCTTGAAGAAACTGACTCATGACCCTGATCACTGCGACAAAGAGCCCTCTGTTCTCTCAGGGCACTGACCTCAGCAACAGAGCAGTTTAATTTGAAGGAAAAAACAGATTGAATTTTGGGTGCATGGTGGCAGATATGACTGCAGTTATTTTTTTTTTTTTTATGACTGCAGTTATTAAGAAAGACATCTTAGGCAAATAGTTGATGCCAATAGATGATTCCCATTCACATATGTTTTCCACATTCCATTCCCACATATATTTATAGTAAGAAAATAATCAGTTTCCTGACAAGTGAAAATAAATGTCGAGAGCATATAGTCCAAGGTAGATAAGTGAATGGTATGGTGATGTCATCTATCCATAGATTATAATCAATCTTCAAATTAGGGCTCCAACGTTTAAGTAGTAAGAGAAATAGAAAATCAAAGCCCCTTTATGACAGCTCATGTGAGCCTCTGGAAGATATCTCAGCCCTCAAAAGGTTATACACTTAAAAATGGGTTATCTTGCTCATCTCCTCCAGGACACAGTGGTGGCTCTCCAGGCTTTGTCCAAATATGGAGCAGCCACTTTTACCAGGACTGGCCAGGCTGCACAGGTGACCATCCAGTCTTCAGGAGCATTTTCCACCAAATTCCAAGTGGACAACAACAACCGGCTGTTACTACAGCAGGCCTCGCTGCCAGAGCTGCCTGGGGAATACAGCACAAAAGTGACAGGAGAAGGGTGTGTCTATCTCCAGGTGAGATTCCTGGGCAGATGAGGACACTGCCTGTTCTCGCTAATGTTCTCCTGACTTGGCAAACAGTAAGACAAGTCAGAGAAAAACCTAGAGAAGTTGAGGGGAATTCTAGAGAAGGCCAAGTAACAGACTTGGTCTTTAATGTTCCGTAGGCAGCCTTGAAATACAATGTTGTCCCAGAAAAGGAAGAGTTCCCATTTGCTTTAGAGGTATTGACACGACCCCAAACTTGCGATGGACCTGAAGCCCACACCAGCTTCCAGATCTCACTGAATGTCAGGTAAGAACTTCTAACTGTATCACCGAATTCTGAGAAAAATAATCAATCTTCTTATAGGAACTCCTCATTAAGATTCTTATAGGAACTCCTCATTAAGAAAAGCAGTCCATCAGTAAATGTTTACATGACATTTATTGAAAAAACAATGTATTCTCTTAAACTGACACAACTGAATTTCTCAATGATGTGGTTTACATTGTCCATCAGGATACATTGTCCTCCAGGATCTATTATTACACAACGTCATTATTTAAAGTGTAATAATTCTACTCAGTAACAACTAAATAAGGAATATTACCCCATGCCTCTGACCTGAATTCCTTCTAATGTAATGAAATCCTGTAATATTCTCACTTTATTCAGGACAGAGATCAAGAATTCTTGAAAAGTCTGAATACATGAAAGTGGTAACTCTTGGCTCAGTGATTAGGGTGCTGGCCACAAGCACCAGGGCTGGTGGGTTCAAACCAGACCAGGGCCTGCTAAATAACAATGACAACAATAACAACAACAAAAAGCTGGCATTGTGGTGTGTGCCTGTAGTCCCAGCTACTTGGAAGGCTGAGGAAAGAGAATCTCTTAAGCCCAAGAGTTGGAGGTTGCTGTGAGCTGTGACGCCACTGCACTCAACCGAGGGAGACATGGTGATACTCTGTCTCAACAAAAAAAAAAAAAAAAAGAAAGAAAAAAAGAAAAGAAAAAGAAAGTGGTAACTCTTTAGTTAGATTCCTACTGGGAATAAATAAATCTCAGGTCATGTACAATATAATCAATTTGGGGGGAAATACATTTCTATGCAGCAATCTTCACATAGTTAGCAAGGCTTTCACAAAAATATCTGTTCACAAGAATAATTTCATTAGGGATACTGTTCAGGAAAAACATCAAGATATAGTTTATGTAATAAATATTTGGCACAGATTAGAATCTCAAAGTCATGTATCACTTGTAGAGCTTTCTTAAAATACAAATACTCAGCCCTCCACTCTACCACCGCCCCAACACACACACACACTTGCAATTCTGATTCATCAGGTCTAGAGTATGGGCTGGTCTCTGTGGTTTTAATAGGCTCTCTATACGCAGCTAATTTTCCAAACAGCTGAGGTAGGATATTTGGGAAGATTTATGTGTACCTTTGAAACCTATTGAGGGCTTAATGTGGACATAGAAAAACAGAATATTTAATAACACAGAAAACCCTAATTCCTTCCTCCCCTGGATCTTCAGTTACACTGGAAGCCGTCCTGCCTCCAACATGGCAATTGCTGATGTGAAAATGGTATCTGGCTTCATTCCCCTGAAACCAACAGTAAAAACGGTAGGTTTATTATAAGTCCAGAATGTTCTATTTTAGTTAATGGTTTATGTATCCCCAGACTAAGAAAATACAAATATTAAGATACCATTAAATCATCCTCTGTCAAAGACTTACACTTTCTCCAAACTCAGAAATGTAATTCAGTGTGTTTATATGAGTGCCCAGCAGGCATGCAGAACTTTCTAGGAACTAGGAGGCCTAGGGAGAAAAAAAAGTCAGTAGGTTCCTGCTTTCATGGAGCTTAGAATCTTATTAATAAGATGAAGAATATGAACAGGATGTAAGTATTACGCAAGTTAAGAGACAAAATAAGATTACTCTAAGTTAGAGACAAAAACAAGAAAAAAAATCTTCATAATGAAGGAATAGAATGTGAATTGAACATTGAAATATGAGTAATTCCAAACTTTCAGATATTTAGTTCCTTTTTCTTCGGATAAGTCAACTTTACACATAGATCACGTTCATACTAATATTAAACTCTTTATCAAAATTACCTTTCATTTTTAATTCTACTATATTATGTCTTTATTTACAAAAAGCACTTGAATAAGTGCTTTTTCTTATTTATAGAAGGGTAGAAGTGCACTTGCTTCTACCCTCGGGTTTATTTTGGCAATAAAAAATCCTTTTTCTGTGAATACTCCAGGTGTCTCATCTGCTTGTTAACATTTGTGATGTCTTAATTTTCTTCAGCTTGAAAGATCTAACCATGTGAGCCGGACAGAAGTTAGCAACAACCATGTCTTGATCTACCTGGATAAGGTGAGAGACCTGGCCAGTCTAGTTGCAAAAAATAATGTCTTTTGTGAGAGCATCTTGGAAGTGAGAATCCATTTTAGAAACATCACTTTCATGCCAGAAATTTGAGGATTCTAATATTAATTCCAGCAAATGTTCTCTCTCTTATTTATATTTCACCTGGGATCATGAGCAGAAATGTTCTAATAGTGAGATAAGGACATTTCTAGAACCCTATAAGCAAGAAATTTTCCACATAATGGGTTCATTACATCCCCAAATTATTTTGAAAATGCTGAGTTATGTAGCAAAGTAACCATTGTGATTAGTCAATTATTCCACTAACATCCCCATCAATAATATGAAAGGGCAAAGTACTGTCAGTATCTATGAGGGCTTGGACTATAAAATAATAAGACCAATCCACCAATAAATCAGTCTGGTTTTATAGATATGTGTGGAAGCATGGTTTATTTATGCACATATTGATGGCAATTACAGTTTACAAATTTTATAAAACTTAAACAAGGCCACAATGACCAAACTTTAGGTAACTCCTTGAGTCTACACAAGTATTTCTGAAAGACAAAAGGTGAAACTGTACCAAATCTCTGGTTATTTAAAAATGGACATAGCTAGTCATCCAATAAAAAAAAGTCATACATCATTTATGAACAGAGGCATGTTCTGGCATCAATGGAGGTATGAGTTACACTAGTTATTTTAGAATTAGACTCAGTAAGCTGAAGCAAGAGGATTGCTCCAGGAGTTTGAGACACACCTGGGCAACATAGCAAGACCCCATTTCTAAAAAAAAAAAAAAAGAAAGAAAGAAGAAGAAAAGGAAATAATTTGAGAATTTCTCATCTACCCTAAGGGATTTCTTTGCAAATTAAGAATCCTATAGTGTACTATTGGTTGCCAATTTTTTCCCCAACAGTAGATGATTAAACTTATTCAAGGAGAAAAAGAAAGTTTCCCAGAAGGTCATTTAATTAATTCCTTTTTGCTTTCTAGGTGTCAAATCAGACACTAAGCTTATCCTTCACAGTTCTGCAAGATATTCCAGTAAGAGATCTGAAACCTGCCATAGTGAAAGTCTATGATTACTATGAGACAGGTGAGTGTGAGTGATGCAATTCTCACATAGAAATTAAGTCCTTAATCACAAATTTAGATGTGAGAGATGTGTTGGAGCAATTCATTACATTAAGTGCACTTATTACTTTATTTTATCTCCATCAAACCTAATTCTCCTCTTCTTATCTTCTATACATGCATTATAGAAACTCATCACTTTATAAATATATCAACTACTAATACAAAGCACCAGTAGGATATTTAAGTTCCCTGTTCATCAGATAAAGCAACTATTGAAAAATATAAGATTAAGTAGAATACCTGGAGTGCCCTTCAAGAGTTTAGGGTAAAAGAAAATATACCATGGTTGAAAGAATAATATGAGGCAGCAAGCAGTGCAGCAAAAAGGGGCGCTGACTTACCTGATAAAGTATGATTATTCCTATATTAAAGATTCTCTCATTGACCTGTTATCCAAAAGATGTTTGTTTTCCCTCTCACTTCATGTAATGATTTCTGTTTGTTTTTCAGATGAGTTTGCAATTGCTGAGTACAATGCTCCTTGCAGCAAAGGTGAGCAATTCACACTCTTTCAAAACACAGTCAGAAGTCCTTTGGCTTATCTCTCAAAATTCCTTCATAAAATTGTGGCTAAATATTTTTCATAGACATCACATTGGGCACACTGCATGTTATTATAGGTAAACACGTTTATTAGAAAGGGCCACTGACTGTCAAACTTCAGGCAGTTCACAAGATTGCGTACTGGGAAATTATCTGCAATAGATTTCATTTTCCACTAAGTGGTTTCCTTAGGCTCTCTGTCACCCAGATGTAAGGGAAGGAGTAGTCTCTGTTCATGGAAACTGAAGTTCATGTTAATTTTCTTTTCTTTCCAATATCACAGATCAAGGAAATGCTTGAAGTCCACATGGATGAAAAGTGTCTTGCTGGAGTTCTTGTTATCAGGACTTCAGAAGAGACAAATGTTTTGTTTGTTTTTTTATCTGCAAAGAAATGAATGAATTTTTTTCCTGCTCAATCTCCTCTGTTTCTTCATGTATTCAATAAACATTTCTCTATATTCCCAATAGACTCCTGAGATACAAATCAATAGCAATCAAAGGCCGGAAGTCTTCTGAATATGAACAAAGTTACAGTGATGTTGGTTAAGTAGTCTTTGTGTAGGGGTTGCAGAAAGAAAGAAGAAAGTATGTCATTATGTACCAGGAGAGTGTAAAGTGTGTTAGGTTATGGCAATACCCTAAGAAAAAGCCAAAGAGTGGATTTTTATGGAAAAATAAAAGACTGCCCTGACCAGAAAAGACTTTACACATGAAAAAGAAATAATGAAATACAACGTTGTATAGGTTATATTGGAAGGCAGCATAATCGACAGGCACATGGCTTGAACTGAGAGTTGTGTGTCCTCATCTGATACTGATAAGAGCGATGAGTCGGTTCACCTTGGTTCTCAGATTCAGTATAGACGATGGACTGATGATATTGACAGGGTGGTGCCTGCAAGGACAGATTTTCTCAGAAGAAAGGATATATATGACTCAAAATCCAAATAGGAATGTTCTATGGGAACTTTAAGCTAGGATGAAAGGACAGGTATAAAGTCAAGGAAATAGAGAATCTCCCCATTATCTGGCACCCTTGGGAATTGGTAGTTTCTGGTTGCCTGACAGTCATGATTAAAAACAGGCCTAACAGGCTCGGTGCCCGTAGCCCAGTGGTTAGGGCACCAACCACATACACGGGGGCTGACAGGTTCAAATCCAGCCCAGTCCTGCTAAACAACAACTACAAAAAAAAAAAAATACATATATGATATATATATCCAGTTGTTGCAGTGGGCGCCTATAGTCCCAGCTACTTGGGAGGCTGAAGCAAGAGAAGAGAATCACTTGAGTCTAAGAGTTTGAGGTTGCTGTGAGCAGTGATGCTAGGACACTCTACCAAGTGAAACATTCAACTGTAAACCTCTCACCTAAAAATGCAAACTCTATTCCTAAATGTACAGGGCAAATTAGGAACCTGACTGAGGGATTCAGTGGACAACAGATAAACTATTTTCATTCATTAATTCAACAGATAGCTCTGAAGTACAATGCCTTCTTGGAAAGGAAAGAATGTTTATTCACTCTACAAATACAGACAGTGCCTCAAACTTACAATGGATCCAAAACTCACATAAGCTTTCAGATCTCCTAGAAGTCAAGTAGGAATACCTGTCTCTATTACCCAGCTATGACAATATTAATGACCTAGAATCCTTCAGTAAATAGATTCAAGGATACCTAAAATACCTCTCTTTATTTTTTTCCTTGTATTAAAAACAATTGTCTTCATCCATGTGTACAATAAGGTTGTAGAGTGTAAAGCTATAACTAATCTATATCCAATATTGTCCATCATTACTGAAGAATAAATAATTCCCTTTAATAATATTTTATCATGGAACTTTTCTCCTTTACTTCTAAAGGAGAAGTTTCCTGGTCTTTAAAATCCTATTTTTCTCGAGAAAAAAGATTCATAATCCAATAACACTTTTCAAAAGCTTTACTTAGACTAGTACCAGTAATTTTGGTTGTAAGTACAAAAATCTGAAGACTCTTAGATGAAAAGAGAAAATAACATTCATAATTTAATCAATCATCAACAGATAAAAGGTTAAATGTGTTTCCTAAAAGCAGGACATATTAATTAAGCAAAATTATATTCAAGCAACTACAGGGAATACAAACACAGATGTTGTCTCTTACCTAAAGAACTCTTATAGTCTACTTGGGTAGAAAATCTCACATGAAGAAAATAGTAATCATCAATCCAAAGTATATAAATTATGAAGAAGTTTCATATGCTAGAGATTCTAAAATCTAATTAGTATCCTTTGTAGAATTTGTTTTAAAATGCAGATTATCAGGTCCCATCCTCAAAGATTTAATTTATTATTTCTGAGGCAGTATTCAGGCATCCTTTTTTAAAATAAACTTGAGGTGGTTCTGCTGTGCAGTCAGTTTTCAGAACCACTCATAAAGGTATCTATTTCCAGAAATGAAACGACCACTGAGGATAAGAAAGTACTTAGGAAAGCTACATAAAGATGCCAGGGTTAATGCTTGACCTTAACAGAGGGCAAGACTCAAACATACTGAGGCCTATTTCTTTCCTTTCTCATATCTATAGTTACTCAGGGAGCTGTTCCAATTCTGACATGATTGCTGATGTAAAGATACCTGGTTCCATTCCAATAAACTGGCAGTGGCAGTTGAAAGACCATAACAATAGTAACCTAATAGTGTCAACTTCTATTGAAGCAACACTGATCCTAATCTAAGGAAATTTAATTTATGTGTTAACAAATATATATTTAGCATTGTGCTGGGTGCCAATGCAACAAATATAAGAAAAGTGTCTGAACTAATTGAGCCTACATTCTAGATAAGAATAGTTTTAAAAGGGTAACCAAGTCAAGAAGTATCAACCCAAATACTCATCAATTCATGAATGGTCTATGTATACCGTGGAACATTATTCATCCATAAAAAAGGATGGAGACTTTACTTCTTTTGTATTTACCTGGATGGATTTGAAGAACATACTCCTAAGTAAAGTATCACAGGAATGGAAAAGCAAGTATCCAATGTACTCAATACTAATATGAAACCAATAAATGAACAACTGCACTCCCACACATTCTAAAGGAGGGCAGGAGGAGCAAGGGAGGAGAAAGAAGGAAGGAGGGGAGTGTGGTGTGCTACCACCTAACAGGCAGAACAGGGGTATATGGCACACCTACTAGGTGAAGGGCTCAACCACAACTTGAACTTTACTTAACAAATGCTAACAAGTATATATTTAGCATTCTTTGTACCCTTATATCAATCTGAAATAAGAAAAATAAACAAATAATAAAATTATGCTGTTATAAAAAAGGTAATCAAATTGTCAAATAATATTTCAGAGCAAGATATAATTAAGTACCAAATTGTTGGTATCATCTTTAAGTACTATGAACATTTGGAGAAAGCTGAGATCTTTATCAGTTGGAGTAGAGACAGATGCCTTCGTAGATAACATGAATAGCTCCAACTTGACCATACCTCTCCATTACTTTCAAGCAAAAGTCAAAGACATTCAGACATAGTCATACACACATTCAATCTTGTATCTAATGTATTTACAATTTTCTATATATATTTTCATCTTATTGGAAAAATGTCTTCAAATTCACTTTAGGGACTTTAATAACAGTTTCTGATTTATATGGTACCAAGTGTTAAGTTTAGAATCTTTTTTTATATAGACTTCAATCTCACAGTGTATTTGTCTCTTGGTACTGCCGAGGGCTTCATTTATTCAGTAACACTGGTGATTTCTCTTATTTTTCTCAGCTTAAAAGATCTAACCATGTAAGCAACAATAATGTCTTGATTTAGGTGAGGGTGTTGCCAGTCTTTCTAGACACACCCAGGTGGATAGTGCTTCTAGGTGAGTCTCTCCACCTGGGAAGCTCCTGGTAAGAGAAGAGCAGCCTTGTGAAAAAGCACATCCTCTCTGCTTACATTAGATAATATTTTAAAATTCTTTTTCCTCAACTCCCTGGGACTTGGAGTGTCAAAGACAAGAGGGCTAAGGGAAGGTCATTATTATTTTTTGTATAATAATAAAATGAGAATATATTTCTAGTTACTTCATGTAAACATTCTTTCCATAAATAAGTCAGGCTGAAAGTTAATAATTAAGGACAGAAAGTGTGCCCAGAGTTGGTCAGTGATAAAAATCAATCTTTCCTTAACATACACATAGGGGGAAAACTAGGTTGAGAGATAGATATTACAAATATAGAGATGATAAGATACACTATCAGGGCTCAGCGCCTGTGGCTCAACGGGCTAAGGCACCAGCCACGTACACCTGAGCTGGAGGGTTTGAATCCAGCCTGGGCCCGCCAAACAACAATGACGGCTGCAACCAAAATATGGCTGGGCGTTGTGATGGACACCTGTAGTCCCAGCTATTTGAGAGGCAGAGGCAAGAGACTCGCTTGAGCCCAGGAATTGGAGGTTGCTGTGAGCTGTGATGCCGTTGCACTCTATCCAGCGCGACAGCTTGAGGCTCTGTCTCAAAAAAAAAAAAAAAAGATACACTATCAGTCTAGATATATTTATCACAGTTTTGTCATAGTATAATGTGATTGACCTAATTACTGACACAAAAACACCACCCCCATGTATGTCTGCCTCCTGGATATATGGACATACTAATATGAACAAAGTTCACCTGCCAACAGATTTTCTCTCACTACAGGCAAAGCTGTGGACATTATGGAGGAATATGGATTGTTTTAATTGCTTAAAAGGCCAATAAATTTCTCATCCATTCTTAGGAGTCTCGTCTCTAATTCCTCAGTTTCCTACTCCATCTTAAATTCATATCTCTATCCACATAGGTGAGCAGTTAGCACAATGAGTTCAACTAGGAATTGTTTCATAAGGGATGAAGACTGAGTCATGCCGAAAAAAAGGAAAAGGCATCCCTGGTTTTGAACTGTTACTCTTGCTTGTCTCAGGTTACCAGACACTGCACTTTTCTTTCACCATTCTGAAAGCCACCTCTGTAAGAAACCTGAAAGCTACTCTTGCAAAAGTCTATAATTACTGTGAGACAGATGAGAAAGAGAGAACTAAGAGTCTTAGACAAACTCACTTCTTTCCAGCGTGATGTTTCTGATGTAAAGGGGAAAAAACTCAATAAAAGAATTAGAGTGGTAGTGCCTATAGCTCAAGTACCTAAGGTGCCAGCCATATACACCAGAGCTGGCAGGTTCGAATCCAGCCTGGGCCTGCCAAACAACAATGACAACTACAACCAAAAAAAAATAGCCGGGCATTGTGGTGAGCACTTGTAGTCCCAGCTACTTGGGAGGCCCAGGCAAGAAAATCGCTTAAGCCCCCAGAAGTTTGAGGTGCTGTGAGCTGTGACACCAGGGCACTCTATCCAGGGTGATACCTTGAGGCTCTGTCTCAAAAAAAAAAAAAAAAAAAGAATTAGAGTGTGGTAAACCCTGTAAGTTCTGTTTTCAATTTATTCTGTCACCCATTATTCCTACCTCCTGGGCTTACAAAACTACTACAAAAACTACTTACATTTTAAGGCCGTCAATCATGCAAAAGAATACAAGGCACCCAGAGTTTTATAGAAGAAATGCTTACAGATAAAGGCACACAAAATCTCCTTAAGAAGGTAAGATAGCAATATAAAGCAACAAATAAGAGGCTAAGGAATTATACAAATAATTATATACAAAATTAGGGATGGGATAGAACTATATAGCCTAAGTCAGTGGTTCTCAACCTTCCTAATGCCGTGACCCTTTAATACAGTTCCTCATGTTGTGGTGGCCCCCAACCATAAAATTATTTTCGTTGCTACTTCATAAATGTAATATTGCTACTTTTATGAATTGTGATATAAAATATCTGATATGCAGGATGTATTTTCATTGTTACAAATTGAACATAATTAAAGCATATTCACATTTTATTAATCACAAAAACAATATGTCATTATATATTGTGAAATATTTATTTCTAATTACAAATAAATGAAATTTTGTTTTGAAGCGTGGTGTAGCATGAGTAACAGTCTTAATATAACAACAGTAAACTACACTGCTACATTTTACGACAGTATGTGTAAAAAACCAACGTCAGTGCAAAGGTTGAGATTGCATCTTTCTCACCAGAACAGAAGTTCTCCAGGAAGTCTTTGCAACAGCACAACGAAGATCATCTTCCACAAAAAGTGTACTTCTGTATTTAGACTTGATAACCAAAAAGTTGGAAAACCCTGTTTCACAAAGATAGGTTGTTGGAAATGGAAGAAGGCGGCACAACACAGTCTCAGACAGAACAGGATATGACTGCCAACACTTGATCCAGAATTTTGTAACTGGCATTGTAGAGAAATCAGTTCTTGTTGCATAGCTGTTAACAAGTTCAATGAACTCTTGTGCTGTCTCAGGAACATCTTCAGCATTGACTATGAATGGGCTTCTGGCAAGTGCAAATGCGGTGTCAGGTAGATTTGGAAAGTGCTATGAAATTTCATCTGCAAGCATGTGCAAGTGTTTTTTCACAGAAATTATCATCGTAATCCTTTTGTCTGGTTCAATGTCATGTCCCTCAAAGAAAGCAGATAAGGTAGGAAACATGTAAATATTATTTTCATCCAATTTTTTTTGCCAAAGCTGAAGTTTTATTTGGTATGATGGGATCTTTTCAGACAAATCAAGGCATATTGCATTTGGTCCTTGCATTGATAAATTTAACTCATTCAAGATGGCAAAGATGTCAAGCAAGTTAGCTATTTTCTGCAGTTCACTTTTATCGCTGAAAAGTGCTCCAAACTGCAGTCTTGCTTTCTGATTAAAAAATGTTTGAGTTCATCACAAAGTTCAAAAACACGTTTTAAAACTTTTCTTCTCGACAACCGTCTCACTTCAGTGTGAAATAGCAGAGCATTGTTTGGCACATCCAACTCATCACACAGTTGCGGAAAAAGTCAACTGTTTAAAGTGCTCGCCTTTACAAAATTGATAGAACTTATGACACTTTTCATTACTTCTTGTAACTCTGGTGGCAGCATCTTCGTTGCTAATATTTGCTGATGAATCATACAGTGAGTTCCAATGACTTTCGGTGACTCAATTAGTACCAAACGTTGAAATCCAGGTTGACATCCTAGCATAGCTGGAGCACCATCTGTGCAAACATCACAAACCTTTTCCCAAGAGATCTTATACTCTTTCAGAAATAAACCAATGGTGTCAAATACATCACATGCAGTAGTTGTCATTTCAAGAGGTTTGCAAAAAAAAACTCATCTTTAAAGTTGCCATCATTAACATACCTCACATAAACCAGTAACTGTGAACAGTTTGCAACATCTGTAGATTCATCAAGCTGGATATCAAATGTTGGAAGTGGAGCAGATTTAATTTCCTGGATTACCTGATCAAGAATAGCAGCAAACATGTCATTTATTCTTCTGCAAACAGTATTATTAGATAAGGAAATTGCACTCAATTTCATAAAAAACTTGTCTCTAATCATAACTTGAACAATGTCTTTGGCCACTGGCAACAGTAAATCCTCAGCAATGGTGTGAGGTTTCATAGCTCTGGTGATTCTGAGTGCCACCAAATATGAAGCTTCAAAGGCTGCTACGTTTTGTTTGTGGTACTTGCCACCAGTGTCAAGTCTGGCTTTCTTGAATCCATCAGCTTTGCTTCTAAAATAGTTGGTATCCTTGCCGGCAAAGCTTGGATGCTTGCTATCAAAATGGCATTTTAGTTTATTCGACTTCATAGATTAGGCTGATAGAACTTCACAACAAATAACACATTGCAGTTTCTCAATTCCTGCTGTAAATATTGAGGTAAAACCATACTGTAAAAATCCTCACTGTATTGTCTTTCCTAACATTCTTCTCTACACGATCCATTGTCATGGGATGGTTTGCTAATGAAAATGATACATAACAATAGCTTCAATAACACAAAAGATGATACATGGCATAGTTCAGTCAATAAAGTTCATTAAAGTTTCCTGATTTACCATTCTGTGTTGTTTTTTTTTTTCACATATCTGTTTCTATCACAAGGGGGCAGTATTCACATCAACCACAACTGAATATAAAAAGACTGATCAGCATCCAGATTAAGTTTCCATGGTACTGATTTTTTTTTGCAGTAGTTGATGATTTTATACTACATGATTTTACATTTACCAAGTAATTATAATTCATGAAATGTCATTTTACTGACAATACTGCTACTTTCAACACAGTAGCAGTTTTGTTTTTTTTTTTTGTAGAGACAGAGTCTCACTTTATCACCCTCGGTAGAGTGCCATGGAGTCACGGCTCACAGCAACCTCCAGCTCTTGGACTTAAGCGATTCTTTTGCCTCAGCCTCCCAAGTAGCTGGAATGACAGGAGCCCACCACAACACCTGGCTATTTTTTGATGCAGTTCGGCCGGGGCTGGGTTTGAACCCACCACCCTCAGTATATGGGAGTGGTGCCCTACTCGCTGAGCCACAGGCACAGCCCACAGTAGCTGCTTTTAACAGAGTAGCTGCTTTCAACACAGCAGCTGCTTTCTACACAGTAGCTGCTGTCTACACTTGTGTGACTGGTCCACATAAGTACAATATACTCTGTTATATACACCTGTATTTGTACAGGGTGTATGCGATGAGTTGGTACAATGATGTCATCATGCCCGGTACTTGTGGGAGTATCTACATGTGGGTGGACTGCCTGGAGATGGATAGAGGAGCAGTATCTCGGTTCCTAAGACCATCAGATACATGTGTTTTCTGATGGTCTTAGGCCCCTGTGAAAGGGTTGTTTGACCCCCAAAGGGCATTATTATGATTAGTGGAATAATGTGTTTTTCAGAGTAAGACAAAAATATAAGAAATATTATGAAGGGAGCCAAGATGGCAGTCTATAGCCAGCTTTCCAAAGAGGCTCCTGTCCAGAAGGAGAGTTAAAGGACAGAAGGTTAGCAAGAAAGCCGATGGTTCAGATCTGAGCTGAGAGAAGGTTGCACATCAACCCTGCTGAGATGAGCTGTGACCCCAAGTACACAAACAAAAAGTACAAAAAACATTGCCAAGCGAACATTGCCTGCCCCACAAGAAGGGCTCGCAGTATACTCCATACCAACAAGTGTGCAGAGTTCAAATATCTCTCCCATTTTATCCCACAAGCAAGACCTCTAAAAACCAGACCTCCTTCCCCTACTAGGGTGCCATGACACTCTCTTGCCAGGCATAAAACTGTATATATTCTCTACCTGCAATTTTAAACTCCCAGTACTCCCCTCCACTCTCACCCTGAGGTCTGGAAACCTGTCCCCTGTGGAGTCCAGATTCTTGGACATTTTCTCAAGGGGTATGGATAAGGCATGGGCTATTGCTGATCTGTGCTGATTCTCTGGCATGGAAGAGAGGAGAAGACAGTCTGGAGAGACAGAATCGCACAGAAGTGGCAGTGCCCCGGGGCACAAAACAACAGCCTCAGCAGGAACAATAGATGTCACACCCCTGGGGATAGTTTGAAAGGACACTCCTAGTCTCTCTGGGCAACCAGAGGAGGCCGGGCATATTCTCCAGTAGCAGCCAATGGCGGAACAGATCCAGGACAGAACCGCAGGTCCTGTGAGTAAAGGGTATGCCTAAGGCAGTACTGGCCTGGGTGGAGCCTGGGGACTAGAATATGCATGCACAGAGACAGCAGACTCCCAGGGTGGGGCTGACCCAGCAGACTGTTTCACTGAGGCTTAGGAACTGCAGTCAAGACTAGGCCAGTGGCACAGACAGGCAGAGTTACTCAAACAGCATCTGTATTCCCGGGACAGAAACAAACTCTGAAAAGTTGTTCTATTCTGTCAGCAACATCAATCAGGGGCAGGGCTGGAACTAAGTAACACACTCCAGCCATCATTAAGCACCAAGATTGTCAGACCTCACCTCCCCCTGCCAGATAGTGGCAGAAAGTGGCAGCCAGGCTGAGGAGACATAAATCTCCCTGTGACTCAGTCAGACACAAAACCCCAGGAGCATCTGCTCATTAGAGGGAACTGGGTCACAGCCCTGCAGGGTTACCAGTGACTGGGTGTAACAGAGGTGCAAGGTGGGGAAAGAGACATCAACCTTCCCAGACTAATTTATTTGCTGGATGGGTCCTCCTGACCTCACAGAGCACCAGAGCGAGTTATACTCAAGCTGCCAGCAGACCCTCCCTATCTAGTTGCCAGACACCTTTTGAACTCTCCCACCTGAGACCGGTGCTGACAGTGACAATTGATTTGGACCTCTTGAACTGGGCCAACCACATGAGGACTATCCAAAGTGGCACCCTGGGTGTGTGGTTGAGGAAAGGTTTGATTTTCCTTTTCCAGTTGTTGCCTGTGGGGGGCAAGGTGGCTTAATTGCTGGTAATTCTCCACAGTTGGGACTTCAACCCAGAGTAACTGATTCACAAGGGTAAGACAGAGATCAGCTAAAAATAAAACTGAGCCACTTAGCCCACCACACCAAGAAGGTCCCCAGTTTCTCAGGCCATAACACTGTAAGGGTCCTTGGCAAAGCTCTAGGGGAAAAGGTACAGATACCAGTTTCAGCTTTTGGGAAAAGGACTGGCCAATCACTACTCATGGAGCCCCCAACACAACTTCTCCTTATCTGTTTGTCTAGCCAAACGGTATAAAATAATCATGGGGCAGAATCAGTGGACAAGCTTTGGCAACATGACTAACCAGAGTAGATCAACCCCCACAAGGAACAACTTGGTAGACATAACTGAAGATCCCATTCATAAACAGATGGCTGAGATGTCAGATGCCAAATTCAGAATTTGGATTGAAAATAAGATCAATAAAATAGAGGAAAAGTTGGATTTAAAAATACAAGGAACATTTCAAAAGTTGTCTGAAGAATTCCAGGAATTCAAAGACAAAATCACCAAACATTTTGATACATTGAGACAAGAGCTGCAGCCCTCAAAGACCTGAGAAATGCAGTAGAATCCCTCAGTAACAGAATGGAGCAAGCAGAAAAAAGGACTTCTGACATTGAAGACAAAGCTTTCAAATGCTCCCAAACTTTCAAAGAGGAAGAGAAATGGAGGGCAAAAACAGATCATTCTTTCAGAGAGCTCTGGGATAATTTGAAGAAAACCAATATTCGCCTTATAGGGATCCCTGAAAGTGACAAAGTGGCTTCACAAGGCACAGAGTCTCTTATTCATGAGATTATGAAAGATAACTTTCCAGACATGCCAAGAGACTCCAATTTTTTTTTTTTGAGGCCTCAAGCTGTCACATTGGATAGAGTGCTATGGCATCATAGCTCACAGCAACCTCTAATTCCTGGGCTCATTCGAGTCTCTTGCCTCTGCCTCCCAAGTAGCTGGGACTACAGGCGCCCGCCACAATGCCCGGCCATTTTTTTTTTTTTTGGTTGCCGCCATCATTGTTGTTTGGTGGGGTCCGGGCTGGATTCGAACCCACCAACTCAGGTGTCCGTGGCTGGCATCTTAGCCCGTTGAGCCACGGGCACCGAGCTGAGACTCCAAAATTAATAGAGCAGACTGTTTCAGAACCCCAGCACAATTCAACCCAAATAAGACATCCCCCAGGCATATCATAATTAACTTTACTAAAGTTAATATGAAGGAGAAATTTCTGAAAGCAGCCAGACATAAGAAAACCATAACCTACAAGGGGAAGACTATTAGAATAGCTACGGATCTCTCTGCTCAACCCTTTCAAGCTAGAAGAGGTTGGTCATCAACTTTTAATCTCCTAAAACAAAATAACTTTCAACCCAGGATCCTGTATCCAGCTAAACTGAGTTTCATTTATGATGGAGAAATTAAATGACATCCACATGTTGAAGAAATTTGCTATAACTAAACCAGCTCTCCAGGATATTCTCAGAACTATCCTCCATAATAACCAACATAATCCTCCACCACAAAAGTAAACTCACTCAGAAACTTTTGATCAAATTCCAACTTCCATAGTGGTAAAAGGATTAAAAATGTTCACTGGACTTTCGAAAGGCTTACCATTATTCTCAATTAATGTAAATGGTTTAAATTATCCTCTAAAGAGGCATGGGTTGGCTGACTGGATACAAAAACTCAGGCCAAATATCTGCTGCATAGAAGACTCTCATCTTACCTTAAAAGATAATATAAACTCAAGGTAAAGGGATGGTCATCTATATACCAGGCAAATGGGAAACAGAAAAAAGCAGGTATTGCAATCTTATTCGCAGATACAATAGGCTTTAAACCAACCAAAGTAAGGAAGGATAAGGGTGGACACTTCATATTTATTAAAGGTAATACTCAATACGATGAGATTTCGATTATTAATTTTTATGCACCCAACCAGAATGCACCTCAATTTATAAGAGAAACTCTAACAGATATGAGCAACTTGATTTCCTCCAGCTCCATAGAAGTCGGAGATTTTGACGCTTCTTTAGCAATGTTGGATATATCCTCCAATAAAAAGCTAAACAAAGAAATTTTAGATTTAAACTTAACCATTCAACACTTGGATTTAACAGACATCTACAGAACATTTCATCCCAACAAAACTGAATACACATTCTTCTCATCAGCCCACAGAACATACTCCAAAACTGATCACATCTTAGGTCATAAATCTAAACTTACCAAATTTAAAAGAATAGAAATTATTCTTTGCATCTTGTTGGACCATTGTGGAATAAAAGTTGAACTCAGTAACAACAGAAATCTGCATACTCATTCAAAAACATGGAAGCTAAATAACCTTATGCTGAATGATAGATGGGTCATTGATTAGATTAGGGAAGAAATTACCAAATTTTTGGAACAAAACAACAATGAAGACACAAATTATCAGAACCTCTGGGATACTGCAAACGCAGTCCTAAGAGGGAAATTTATAGGACTGCAAGCCTTCCTCAAGAGAACGGAAAGAGAGGAAGGTAGCAACTTAATGGGACATCTCAAGCAACTGGAAAAGGCAGAACATTCCAATCCCAAACCCAGCAGAAGAAAAGACTAACCAAAATTAGAGCAGAATTAAATGAAATTGAAAACAAAAGAATCATACAACAGATCAATAAGTCAAAAAACCCAGCAGAAGAAAAGACTAACCAAAATTAGAGCAGAATTAAATGAAATTGAAAACAAAAGAATCATACAACAGATCAATAAGTCAAAAAGTTGGTTTTTTGAAAAGGTTAATAAAATAGATAAACCTTTAGCTAACCTAACCAGGAAAAAAAGAGTAAAATCTCTAATTTCATCAATCAGAAATGGTAAAGACAAAATAACAACAGACTCCTCAGAAATTCAAAAAATCCTTAATGAATATTACAAGAAACTTTACTCTCAAAAATATGAAAATCGGAAGGAATTGACCACCTTCCAAAACTCAGCCAGAATGAGGTGGAAATGTTGAACAGACCTATATCAAGTTCTGAAATAGCATCAACTATACAAAATCTCCCTAAAAAAAAAAAGTCTGGGACCACATGGCTTCATGTCAGAATTCTACCAAACCTTTTAGTACCTATATTACTCAATCTTTTCCAAAACATAGAAAAAGAAGGAATACTATCCAACACATTCTACGAAACAAACATCACCTTGATCCCTAAACCAGGAAAAGACCCAACAAGAAAATTATACACCGATATTACTAATGAATATTGATGCAAAAATATTGATCCTAACAAACAGAATCCAGCAACCCATCAAACAAATTATACACCATGACCAATTGGGTTTTACCCCAGGGTCTCAAGGTTGGTTCAATATATGTAAATCTATAAATATAATTCAACACATAAACAAATTAAAAAACAAAGACCATATGATTCTCTCAATTGATGCAGAAAAAGCTTTTGATAATATCCAGCATCCTTTCATGATCAGAACACTTAAGAAAATTGGTATAGAAGGGACATTTCTTAAACTGATAGAGGCCATCTACAGCAAACCTACAGCCAATATTGTAATGAATGGAGTTAAATTGAAATCATTTCCACTTATATCAGGAACCAGGCAAGGTTGCCCATTGTCTCCACTGCTCTTTAACATCATAATGGAAGTTTTAGCCATTGCAATTAGGGAAGAAAACGCAATCAAGGGTATTCATATAGGGTCAGAAAAGATCAAACTTTCACTTTTCACAGATGATATGATTGTATACCTGGAAAATACCAGGGAATCTACTAAAAAACTCCTAGAAGTGATCAAGGAATACAGCAGTGTCTCAGGTTACAAAATCAACACTCATAAATCTGTAGCCTTTATAAATACCAACAATAGCCAAACTGAAAAAACAGTCAAGGACTCTATCCCTTTCACAGTAGTGTCAAAGAAGGTGAAATATTTGGGAGTTTACCTAACAAAGGACATAAAAAAGATCTCCATAAAGAGAACTATGAAACT
>CAUYON010043121.1:0-11778 GCA_963573935.1 Arctocebus calabarensis | reverse complement strand
AAGACATGGGATATCTAGGCATTCTGCTAGAGCTATAATTAGATCTTGTCCTACTTGCCAACCAATGGTGGCTCCTTCTTTACCTCAAGGAGTCAACCCTAGATGTTTAAAATCTAATCAAATTTGGCAAATGGAAGTAACTCAATTTCCAGAATTTGGTAGAACTAAATATATTCACCATTCAGTGGATATATTTCCTCATTTTTCACGGGCAACTGCATTGTCTTCTGAAAAAGCAGATGCTGTAATAATACACTTATTAGAAGCTTTCACAGTTATGAGAAATCCAATTACCATCAAAACAGATAATGGATCTGCATATA
This sequence comes from Arctocebus calabarensis, assembly GCA_963573935.1. Lineage (NCBI taxonomy): Eukaryota > Metazoa > Chordata > Mammalia > Primates > Lorisidae > Arctocebus > Arctocebus calabarensis. Next base: position 11,455 of record CAUYON010043121.1, on the reverse strand, counting down.
TTTCTAATAAATGTAAAGAATTTTTTTAAATACATAATATCAATGACATCACTGGAATCCCAGGAAATAGCACAGGACAAGCTATAATAGAAAGACAAAATAGAACATTAAAAGAAATGTTTAAACAGAAGAGGGAAGGACAGTATACTACCCCAAGAAATAGAATATCCTCAGCCTTATTTACTTTAAATTTTTGAATTTGAATGATGAAAATGAAATGCCAGGTTTTAAACATTGGGGTGTGGTAACAACACCGCCTGCTGACCAACCTGTATATTACAAGGACATTCTTAGAAATGAGTGGCTTCCTGCCACAGTCAAAAGATGGGGGAGAGGATTTGCTTATGTTTCCACAGGAAATCATAACTTTTAGATTCCAAATAAACACATCAAACTACAACATCCTCCTCACGAGGAAGCATCCAATGAGGAGAGTCACGGAAATGTCCATAGAAGTAGGCAGCATGACAACAAGGCTCTGACAACTGTCTCAAACTCAAAAGAGAATGAAAAAGAAGAAGAAAATAGCAGTGACTCTCAACCTGGAACTAGTGACCCTGGAACAGCTACAGAAGTTGGGATGAGTGGCATCCAACAACCTGCGGGGAAACCATTGTAAGGTAACACCTGTGTCTCTGTTTTTAGCTGTGCTTGCATTTCTTGCCACTGCTGCTAAAGGAGAGGATTATCATTATTGCACCTACGTCCCGATCCCACCATTACTGCGAGGAGTTAGTTGGACAGAACCTACTGTGCCCATTTATGTTAATGAATCTGTGTGGCTCCCTGGTCCATATGATACCTGAGGACCATTTCAGCCTGAGGAAGAGGGCATGGTAATTACTAAGTATATCCCTGGAGTTACTTGCCCTCCAATTTGTTTTGGACATAAGTATCAATGTTTACAAATGGACACTCAGTTCTGGTTGAGCCACTATGATCGGCCTTCTCCAACTGGTAATGTTATAAGATAAATGTTTATGGTAAGTGCTCAATCTATTTCCGGACTTATACGTGGGTATGTTCCAACAGATTTAGAGCTCCCACCTTATAAATAATATAGCTTTAAGGAAGTAAAAGATTGGTTGCATTGGGCACAATGAAAGGGAAATACAGTTTACTTTCTAACTAACACTTCTAAAGGTGAAGTGTGTGATTGGGGACCAAAGGCAACCTTATTGGATGATGTTCAAACTCCAATAAATTTTTGTTTGCCTAAAGTTAAATATACCTACCCAATAGACAAAGAGAAAGTGAGTGTTCAAATGGTCATTCCTATGACTTGGACTAACATAGGCTTTTCATCGCCTGCACCTAGAATTTATGGTTATCCAAAACAAAATCATTTATGGAAAGTAGCTGCTGCATTGCAACCATTAAGAGCTTGGACAGGTGGATTATATTATCATCACTCCACCACTCCCTAACAGTATGGAATGGAGTTTCAGTTCCAAGAAAGGAGGAGCATACAAGCTTGTTTGCAGCTACCATGTGTGTGGTTAAAAGGAGATGTTAAGTGGAATAAAAAAACAGGAGAATTATTTTGTGCTACGTGTTGATTGTTTACTTGTATTAATCAGTCTGTGAGTTTCAATCCTGAAAAGGGGCAGCTGTATCTGTTAAGAGCCAAAAGAGGTGTATGGATGCCAGTGAACCTCACCAGGCCATGGCAGGAGTCACCAGCCTTGACAGTGTTGCCACTCCTCACTGACCATTTCCTGAAATGGGGCAAGCATTTTATTGGACTTCTGATAGTGGCCATTTTGGAGATCAGAGCTGTGACAGCATCAGCATCGACAGCAGGTGTTGCTCTTACCCAAGGAATTAAGACTCAGAATTTTGTGGCCAACTGGCATAAGAACTCTGAACAGTTATGGACTGCTCATAAACAAATTGATACTGAATTGTATAATGAGATTTCTGATTTATAAAAAGCTATTGTAATGTTGGGGGATGAATTAGTGAGTTTAAAGAAACAGAAAAGGTTGAAATGTGATTGGAATATGACAATGTTTTGGGTAACTCATGTAATGTATAATGAAACTAAATTCCCTTGGGAGAAAGTTAAGAAACATTGTTAAATCATGACAATCTAACTAAGGAAATTGTTAATTTACAACATGAAGTGTATTTTACTTTTGAAAGTAAGTTACAAAACATAGATGGAGATCAAATATTGCAAGGTATAGCTGATGGAACGGAACAAATGAATACTTTACCAAAATCCAAGGTTTGATGGGAAGTTCAATGGACCTTTAGCTTTATTTTTAATTATGGGTTTAATTTTATATATGATTTGTAGGAAGGTAAAGCATGCTCAACTAGTGAACGAGTGTTATGCTCAAGGGTTGGCTGTCATGATGACAGATATGAATGACATACATAAGAAAAATGACATGCGTCAAAAAAGGAAAGGGGAAATGTAGGGTTTGAAGGCCATCCACCACCCAAAGGCAAGCCTTTAATGGATGGAAATGGATTTTGCTAATACAGAAGCAAGAGACCTGGGCTCCCCCTGAAGCATACACAGAGGCTGTTTGTTTGGAGGTAAAAGTCCATAAAAACAGTAAAGTATGCTTCCGTTAAACTCAGGTGCTTAGGGGCTGACAACCCCACCCCTGGTGATACGGATCAGAGGATGACATATGTCTGCACATAATGTCCTTGGGCCTAAAGATCTCTGGTCTGTAGAAAAACAAAGTCATAAATCTATTTTGGGTTAACTAAGTGTGTGCTTGAGGGGTTTCATTCACCAGTACCCCCTGCAGCTCTTTGTAATCTCTATTTAGGCCCTCAGCTTAAAAGCTGGCCCATGTCTAAGAAGATTATACAAACGAAAAATATTGTGTTGATTTATAGAATGAATGTTTTTCCACAAGTTAATTTTAGTTAGAAGAAGTTAGGTAATGTTAAATGGCTATAGATCATAAGATTAAATGTGTACGAGACCACCAGTGTATATAAGGTGGCCCACAATAAAGATGATTTGCTACACGCCATGTAAAGAGTGTGCAGTCTGTTTCTTGCACCTAATAATTACAGGTGCGAGTTCTACACCTGGGGCAAAGCTACTGTCCCTCGTGTCTCCATTCACGCAACATCCTTGTGTGATACTCCACTCATTGAATCCTTTGTTTATGAAGTCTATGTATAAGGCAGTCAGAGAGAAGACCTTTCATAATGCTGACTCGGCAGAGCTGCTGGCGTTTGAAATTCAGGACAACTTTTATTTGGCCTATCTTGTTAAACAGGCCTTCCTAATAATATTAAATGCCTGATGAACTGGGGAGTTTTCACCTGTTCCAGCCTTAGTTTCCGGCTCTGCCCGGTTTCTTTCCTCCCTCTGAGAATGTTTTCAGATACCCTCTTTTACTTCGGAGGCTCACAGAAGCCCCAGGCTCTTCTGGTGGAAGAGACTGTGTCTTATTGATGTCGGGAAAGATAGTTGTATCTTAACTATCTACACTTCCTGATTCTTTGTTCATATTTCAGCTCAGTCAGGGATTTGGCAGCTACTGTGAAGTTTGCCAGCCCAACCCACATTCCCTTTTTCAACCCCTATCCCTTTTATTTGCCTTCCTATGTCGTCAAGGTGGGAATATGGACTCCTTTGCAGCTATGATGCAGGCATGTGACCCAGAACTCCCCATCAAACACCCCTGCCCCAGCATGACCTGGGTAGAGAAGTGAACTACAGAATGGCCTTTGTGTGGAACTGGACCTTCTGGAAAGCACAGTGACAGAGGTGTTGGGTTCCCCCATTTAAGTCAGCGTTGGCAGGCAGTGGAAGAGGTAGTGTTTTCACTACAATAGTAGCTGGGTATTTTTTCTGGTTTCACTGGAGGGTCTGTATGCACATTCATGCCTAGTTAGCTGGTTCTCCTGGAGATTCTGCAGCTGTCAGATAGACCTCAATGACTCCTTTTTGGCCTAATCTAAGTGAGAGTTGACACTGTGGTCTAAAAGTAAGGACTCTGACCCTTACAGGTGGTTACTGCAATCAGGCAATTGCATTTTAAGTGTTATCTCTCCTTGTGAATTCTAAGACTTTTTATTCATTAAAAGAATTTCAGGCATCAATGACAAAAGAGAAGATGGAAAGGTCAGGCTACAGAGTCTCTGCAATAGTAACAGTTCTTCTCCTGAGGTCACTTCTGCTGGATTAATTTGATACTTTGGGGTGAGAAGTGGAAAACAATTGGGACCCTATGAGGCTGCCCTTCACCAAGGAGATGACGTCCCCTCCTCCCAGCCTGCCAATTCTTTTCTGAGGAAGGATGGGCTTTTGTGTTTGTTCGTTTGTTTGTTTTAAACAATTAGAAAACAAATGCATACTGGTATAGTCTCCTTTTTTGGCATTATCTCAGATTCTTAATTGCTGAAGTACAATTATGACTGCTGCTACTTAAAATTCAACTATTTTAATTAATTTACTACCAAATTTAGATTCAAAATAATCACTTATTTAAATATATTTTAAGTCCTACATTCTTTTTTTTTTTTTTTGAGACAGAATCTCTCTATGTAGCCCTTGGTAGAGTGCCATGGTGTCGCAGCTCATAGCAACCTCAAACTCTTGGCCTTAGGTGATTCTCTTGCCTCAGCCTCCCAAGTAGCTGGGACTATAGACACCTGCCACAATACCTGGCTATTATTTTGTTGTTGTTGTTGCTGGTCTTGTAGTTGTAAGTCCTGCATTCTTATGTGTTCAACATTTTTTTAAATTTTTTATTAAATTATAATTGTGTACATTGGTGCAATCATGGGGCACAATGTGCTGACTTTATATACATTTTGAAATATTTTCATTGAACTATTTAACATAGCCTTCATGGCCTATTTAATCACTATATGAAAACATTTATATTCTACATTTAGTAATTTTCACCTGTACCCTTCTAAGATGCACAACATTTTTTTTTAAAATTAACATTAGTACAGCAGAACTTCCATAGCTGACCACTTCCTTAAGCTGGCCTAATTTTCATAGACCAGACATGCACCATATGTACATATCAGTCCAGCGAGTCTAGTTCCTCACATTGACCACCTTCATGTGTTGACCAGTTTGTTACAGTCCTTTGGTTACCAACTTACTTCTAGTGTATTTTTAAATTATTTCAGTTCATTTACAACAGTTCACTAAACTATCCTCTCACTATATACTAATTATTTAACTTAATCTAAAATGCCGTCAGTTATAAGGTCCAATGTTATTCTATCACTAAGAAGAAAAAAAAACCTTCACTTTATCTGTGATTTAAGGCTTCCTTTTCACTTAGAATATTTGTTTTATATTTTTTGAAAGAGTTTTCAGACTTAAACATAGATATAAAAATTATTTTACAAAAAAATACATCTCAATTAAACAATGACCTTAAATTAAAATTAAGCTAAATTAAATTAAATTAAAAAAAGACTTGAATTAACATTTCTTTATAGAAGATGTAGAAATAACTAATAAGCATTAAAAGATGCTCAACATCACTAATCATCAGAGAAATGCAGCTCAAACCCAGAATGAGATTTACCTGACACTCATTTAGATGGATAGCATTAAAATAAAAATAAAAAAGAGGGCAATGCCTGTGGCTCAGGGAGTAGGACGCCAGGCCCATATACTGAGGGTGGCAGGTTTGAACCTGGCCCCGGCCAAAACTGCAACAAAAAAAATAAAATAAAAAAGAAAACAACAATTATTGATAGGTATATAGAGAAATTAGAATCTGTACTTTGCTGGTGGGAGTGTAAAATGGCACAGCCATTTTGGAAAACACAATAACAGTTTCTCAAAAATTAAAAAATAGAATTATCATCCAAACCCTGACATGAAGTTGAGATGGTCTTTTGACCAGAATACATGTTTTTAAATTTAATTAATTAATTAATTAATTTATTTATTTATTTTGCTGCAGTTTTTTACCACAATTAAAATTCCAAACATGTCTCTTTGTGCACAACAGCAAGAGTTCCCTCTAATAGCTTTGGACAATAGAAATATAACAGGACCACAATTTTAACTCATGTATGTAATGTATACTTTTCTCTTAGTGACATTAAAATCTGTAAGAAGAAAATCTTAAAAAAGAAGAAACTAGTCCACTTAATTTTCATGGCTTATTTTAACCCCAATATACCACTTTAACATGTAACCAACATAAAAATCAACATAGTACTTCCCACTATTTCAAGGCAGTGTACCTCTGGAGTATACATTAGGGTGACATTGCTGGGCCACAGGGCGTGCGCGTATGCACCTGTTTTGACGTGGTGAGTGTGCCCTGCGCAGTGCACAGAAGTCACTGCCCTGACTCCTTCCCAGGCTTCAGTGTGATCTGCTCCTTATCTTTGGCAGCCTGTTGGGTAGGAAATGCACTTTACTGGAAGTTTCTTTTGCAGGTTCCTGTCCTAGTGAGTCTGAACAAGTGATCAATGTTTACTGACCATTTGTATTTTTTTTTATAAATTGCTCATTCTGATCCTGTTTTCTCCACTGAGTTGTGTTTTTCTTGGTGTGTTCTGGGTGTAGATCTTTGATGGCTGCAGTATCCACGATATCCTATAAATGTCACTTTTCTAACCTTGATTTGTCTTTTCACATTGTCAGTACCTTTATCACACGGAAGTTTTAAGATTTAATGTGGTGGTATTCACCAATATTTGCCTTTATGAGTTTCTGCTTTTCCTGTTTTGGTTAAGAAATGATTCCTTGCTCCAAAGTCATAAAGACCCTTGCCTATTTTTTTCTTTAAACAATTTTAATGTTTTCCTTTTCACTCTTAGTTCCTTATTCCAGCTGAGATTTCTTTCGTGTTAAGGAGGAGGTAGAAATTTAATTTTGTGTTTTGCCACGTGGCTTGCCAATTATTCCAGCACCGTTCATTGGAAAGTCAGTCACTCACTGATTTCTGATGCTGTCGCTGTCCTTTACCCAGTTTTCATGCCTGGAAATAGTTCTAGAGCCTCTGTTCTGTTCTGTGTTTCTATCCCTGAGTCAATAGGATGCAGCCTAATTACTATTCTTTATAAAAATAATCTTGATTTCTGCTACACCCAGACTCTTCCTCATTATCCTTCAAAATTATCTCGGTCATTTTGACCATTTATTTATTTTTGAGACACAGACTCACTCTGTTACCCAGGCTAGAGTGTTGTGGTATCATAGCTCACAGTAACCTCAAATTCTTGGGCTCAAGTGATCCTCTTGCCTCAGCCTCCTGTGTAGCTGGGACTATAGGTGTCCACCACAATGCTCAGCTAGTTTCTTTAAAGTAGAGACAGGGTCTCCCTCTTGTTCAGGCTGATCTTGAACTCCTGAGCTCAAACAAATCTACCTACCTTTGTCTCCCAGGGTGCTAGGATTACAGGCATGAGCCACTATGCCTCACCCATTTTTGACCTTCTAAATTCCTTCTGAGGAAGCTTGTCAAATTCCTAGAAGTTCTGTTGGGTTTTGATTGAAACAGCATTGACAGTTGTATTAATTGGGAGGGAACTGTGATTCTTCATGATACAGAGTCTTCCCATCCATGGGCGTGTAATTCTCCACTGTCAACAAAAGTTTGAAGTTTTGACTTTCAATTACTTCTTTTGTCATACAGTTTTGTTAGGATAAGTAGCATTAAAAAAATTCACACTATGTTTTCCAATGTATCACTCTACTGTTGATTTTGGAAGTTGCCCCCTAATCCACCAATTGTGCTGCTCACCTCTCATTGTTCTAAAACTGCCTTCAGGGTCTATGGATTTTCTTTGTTACTCACCACAGTGTCTGCAAATAACGAATACAAAGTACCTGGTTTCTTCCTTTACAATCTGTAGTTACTCCTTTCTCTCTGTGTACTCCACACAGATAGCCTGTGCTCCCTTCCTGTAACAATTAACTGTATTTAATTTACTTACATTCTTTTGTGCCTCTGAGCCTTGCAGGTGCCATTTCTCTGCCTGGCTCCACTCCATCTTACCTAAATGCCACCACCTGTGTAACACTTCCCTAACTCAACCTCAGGAGAAATTATTTTTCACTCCTCTGAGCTTTGGGAATGTATACAGCTGGTTCCTGACTTACAGTGCTTTGCCTTATGATTTTTTTAACTTTATGATGAGCTTATCAGGGTATTTAATGCATTTTCTACTGTTGTATTTTCGACTTAAGATGGGTTATCAGGATGTAACCTCACCATAAGTTGACAAGCATCCGTATACCCCCACCACATACCGCACGCAACATACCGTGTGGCAGGCTTTGTCCCCTTTGTTGGGGTGTGAGCAACCTTGGGGTTGGGGACCGTGGAAGATTCATCTTTGCCTGATCAATGACTAGCACGGCATTGCCTGGCACACAGGCAGTGTCAGGAAAGGACTGCTGAGCGACAGAATGACAAAGCTGCATTTGAACTTCAGGCTGTGGGGGCCGGAGGGCAGCTGCTCAAATCGAGAGTTGAGTCAACACTGCGCGTTCTGGTGTTTGACCTCACTAGTCTGTAAGATCCTCATGTAGACAAACTCAAAGTTTTATTAATAAATTGGAAGCTCCTTTTACTACCTTACACTGTGATACTGCCTTTACCTGGGAAACAAGACTAGCCACGGCCCAGTGTGAACCTCCCCAGGAGCCTGGTGGAAAATACACCAGAGAAGTGCTTGTTAAGTACAGGATCGGCCTCCACCTCCATCCACTTAGCCAGCCCCTCCTAGCACTTGTACGATTATTTATTCAATATATGTTGTAAGTCAGTTTTCTCTTTCCCTAGAATGTATTTTAAAAGGCAACTTTATATCATTTTCAAGACATCTTAAACCAGCGTCTCTTGGGATATGTAGAGTAAAAAGAAAAAAAGTTAAATTTTAGCTGGAAAATTTTGCTTGCTAAAGGTGATGGGCCTTAGGCCTACTCTCTTGTTACTACAAAGTAAAAAATGTGGTAATGAAGGGTTAAAGACTGGTGTGAGCTCCTCCAGAGTGAGGCTTTCCCATGGGACTCCCAGTACAACTTGTGATCCCCAGGTGAGAATGTCCTTGCAGGACTCCGTACATCCATCCCGTCAGCATCAATGACAAATGCCGAGTTAGGGCCTGTTTGGTTTTCTTAGCGGGCACAAATCTTTTAAACCTGGTAAGATTAATTATAAATAGAAATTTTTAATATAAAAAAGGACTACATGCCTAGCATAAGTCTGAAAGGCCTTCACCCAAATGTCATTTACTAATTCCTGGAGGTTAGGTTGTTATTATTTTTTCTTCTTTGAGACAGAGTCTCAAGCTGTCACCCTGGACAGAGTGCCGTGGCATCACAGCTCACAGCAACCTCCAATTCCTGGGCTCAAGCAAGTCTCCTGCCTCCACCTCCCAAGCAGCTGGGACCACTGGCGCCCGCCACAATGCCCGGCCATTTTTTGGCTGCAGCCGTTGTTGTTTGGCGGGTCCGGGCTGGACTCAAACCCGCCAGCTCAGGTGCACGTGGCTAGCGCCCCAGGCCATTGAGCCATAGGCGCCGAGCCTAGGTTGTTATTTTTTATAGCAAATCTTAGATTTACAGAAAAGTTGCAAAGATGATGTGGCTATTGTAACCCCTGGCCCAGTCTTAGTTTCTTCTAATTCAGCATCTTACATTACTGTGGTTCTTTTGTAAACTAAGAAACCAATGCTATAACCCCAGCGGAGTCTGGCCTGGTCTGGTTGCTGATGCACATGAGGTAGTGAGGGGAAGCGAGGCCTGCATTTCGGCTGGTGTCAGGCAGGAGAGGGGAGCTATTTCTCTAACCTGCCTGTTAGGTGGTCTGAGGCTCTGGGAGGGAGAGGGCCAGTTACTCCAGACTCTTCAGATTTCACCAGACTATCCATAAATGTCCATTTTGTGTTTGGAGATCCCACACTGTATTTAACTGTGAAGCCTCCCTTTTTTCCTGATATGTGGGTTTCTCAGGCTTTTCCTGATGCTGATAGTTTTGAGGAATAATGCCTAGGTGTTTTGTCAAATGTCCCTTACGTCGAGCTTCATCTGATTTCTCTTCATGACTAGACTGTAGGTAAGTCCTTCCTTCTCCACTGTTTCAGAAGGAACCGTGCAGAGACAGCTGCCCTTCTCTGGGCAGCGTGTCGGGGTCCCAGGCATCCACGTGAACTGTCCAGGTGACAGCAACCTTCGGCACTTAAGGCAGTGCCAGGTAGGTTTCCCCACATTACATTTTTCCCTTCCATACTCTGTTCCAGCATTTTTCAACCTTTTCTCTCTCATGGCACATTTGAACCTATAGTTAAGCTTCCACGGAACACTTAAATTCTGTTGATCAAAAAGAAGAGTTAAAAAAGTATATACTTACTGTGCTTTGAACTTCTTTTGAAAATAATGTAATTAATTATCCTCTCACAGCACACAGTGTGCCGTGCTCACCGGTTGAAAACCCCTGCTCTGTTCTGTGGAAGGAGTCTGTCAATTCAGCCAGCACTGAACACAGGGTGAGGAGGGAGGAATTACGTTTCACCTCCTGGGTCGGAGTTGGAGGAGTCCAGCTCATCAACCACCTTTGGATGAGACGTGCAGAGGCTGTGCTTACTGTCCTGAGACCCCACAGGGCCTCAGCACGCTGGCGGGGCCCCCGGGGGAATCCCTTGCCAACTGGTTCGCATTAATTGGCTCCACTGTTCAGCTATATAGACGAGTAGAAGTAATATATATACTTCTACTTATATAACAAGAAGTAATCCAATCACAGGTACTTGAAGTTCTCAACTAAAAAAACAATTTTTTTAAAAAAATTCAGGAGCAAATACGTTTTTAAAAAAAAATCAAAGGTTTAATGTTTTTTCTTTTTTTTGAGTATAGTTGTCATTGTTGTTTGGCAGTCCCGGGCTGGATTCAAAACTTGCCAGCTCTGGTGTATGTGGCTGGCACTCTAGTCGCTGAGCTACAGGCGCCCAACCAGTTTAATGTTTTTTCAATGAGCATTTAGGAAACCTTGCAAGTCTCACCATTCCAAAATTAAATTATACCCGACCTAATTAGAATTTACATAAATGAAAGAGTATGGTCAGGATAGGCCAGAGTTTTCCTGGGTAACAACCTCCCAATTCCAATGACTTAAACATGCTATTCTTGGTCCTTGAATTTCTGTGTGAATTTTAGGATTAGCTTGTAAATTTCTATAAAAGCAATTGACTTGTCTCGCTGAGCACTGCATTCATCAAAATGAATATGCTAGTTGGTGTCTGTCATGACATTTTTACTTGGATAGTTTTCCTATTAAGCAGTTAGAAAACTTAAAAGGACATGTTTATTTTGAACATCACATACAAACACAGGGTTTCAGTTTGTTTAAAGATTTTATTTCCAATAGATGGTACAGCTTATGAATCATAAAAATCATCAAAGTCATCGATGGGGGTGTTTTGGTTTCTAGGACGTAAAGCAGCTTCAATTTCTGAGTTACTGTCATCAGACTCACCCCAGAAGGCT
>CAUYON010043118.1:0-15577 GCA_963573935.1 Arctocebus calabarensis | reverse complement strand
CTTCATATTAACTTTAGTGAACTTAATTATCATGTGCCTGGGGGATGTTTTATTCGGGTTGAGTCGTGCTGGGGTTCTGAAACTGTCTGCTATCTGAATTTCAGAATCTCTTGTCATGTCTGGAAAATTCTCTTTCATAATCTCATAGAGAAGAGACTCTGGGCCTTGTGATGCCACTTCATCATTTTCAGGTATCCCTATAAAGCGAATGTTGGTTTTCTTCGCGTTATCCCAGAGCTTTCTGAGGGAATGATCTGTTTTTGCCTTCCATTTCTCTATCTCTTTGTCAGTTTGGGAACGTTCGATAGCTTTGTCTTTCATGTCAGAAATCCTTTCTTCTGCATGCTCCATTCTGTTGCTGAGGGATTCTACTTTGTTTTTCAGATCTCTAAAGGCTGCAATTTCTTGTCTCAATGTGTCCAAAACTTTGGTCATTTGCTCTTTGAATTCCTTGACTTCTTGAGACAATTTTTGAAATGCACCCAGAATTTCTAAAGCCAACTTTTCCTCTATTTTATTGATCTTGTTTGTAATCCAAATTCTGAATTCAATTTCTGACATTTCAGCCATCTGTTTATGCATAGGATCGTCGCTTGTGTCTGCCAGGTTATTCCTTGGGGGGGTTGACCTAGTCTAGTTGTTCATATTTCCAGAGCTTTTCCGTTGATTCTGCCCCATGATTAATTTTACAATGTTTGGCTAGATGAGTAGATAAGGACAATTTGGGCTGGGAGATCTAAGAGTAGTGATTGACCAGTCCTTTGCTTAGAAGCTTGGACTGGTGTCTGTACCTTTTCCCCTAGAGTTTTGCCAAGGACTCGTTGAGAGCCACTGCTTGAGAAACTGGGGACCTTCTTGGTGTGGTGTGGTTAAGTTGCTCTGTCTGTTTTTCAGCTGGTCTTTGCCTTACCCTAGAGAATCTGTTACTCTAGATTGAAATCTGAGCTGTCAAGGAATACCAGAGTTAAGTCGCTGCACCCCCCACAGGCAACAATTAAAAAAGCCAAATCAAACCTTCCCACTACCACACACCCAGGGTACCACTTTGGAAAGTCCTCGAGTGATTAGCCCTGCTGAAGAGGTCCCAGTCAATTGTCCTAGCCAGCACCGATCTCAAATGGAAGAGTTAAAAAAGTCTCTGGCAACTAGATAGCAGGGATCTGCTGGAAGCTCTTGTATAATTCACTTTGATGCTCTGTGAGCTCAGGAGGGCACCCCCCCAGCAAGTAAATCAGTCTGGGAAGGTTAATGCCTCCTTCCCAACCTTGTCCCTCTGTCACACCCAGTTGGTGGTAACAGTTGTGATCCAGTTTCCTCCAATGACCAGAAGCTCCAGAGATTTGCGCCTGCCTGGGTGCACAGTGAGGTCTGTGGCTCCACAACCAGTCCACTACTCCCTGTCACTGTAACCAGTCCGCTACTCCCTTTCACTGTTTGGCAGGGGGAGGTGAGGCCTGACAACCTGGGTACTTGACAGGGGCTGGAGCAATTCACTCAGTTCCAGCCCTGTCCCTGATTGATGTTGCTGCTGGAACAGAACAAGTTTGCAGAATTTATTTGTGTCAAGGCTATTTTCCCTGATCAGACTGGGGCTGCAAATGGGTTTTACTCAGTCTGTGAGTTCCAGCCCTTTGTCTCAGCTTTCATCCCCTGAGGGCCAGGTTAAGCAAAGCAGCCCCTCCATGCGCTCTGTCCCAGATAGTGCCGCCTCAGGCAAATCCTTCACGTGCCTTGGTTGCTGTCCACTCTGCTGGCACTGGATAAACCGCCCACCTCCCTTGGCTGCCCAGAAGACTGGGAGTGTCTCCTCAAAACATCCCCAGGGGTGTAGCTCTCCAGCTATTGTTCCTGGAGCTGGTCTCATCTTGTGCCTCAGGATACCTTCCCACCAGCCCAGTCTCTCGGCTCACTTCCCGTTCACCACTCTGAGCCAGAAAACCAGCATAGTTTAACAACAGTCTGTGCCCGTCCACACTCCTCAAGAAAGTCTCCAAGAATCTGGACTCTGTGGGGAATAGGTCCCCAGACCTCAGGGTGAGAGTGGAGGGGAATATCAGGAATCCAACTTGCAAGTAGAGAGTATGTACAGTTTTATGCCTGGCTGGAGAGTGCCGTGGCACCCTAGTAGGGGAAGGAGGTATGGTTTTTAGAGGGTCTCTCCCGTAGGGTAGAGTGAGAGGACATCTGACCTCTGCTCGCTTGTTTGTATGGAGGTATGGAGTATACTACGAACTTCTCTCATGGGGGAGGGGACTCCCGTCTGCTTGGTGATGTGCTCTGTACCTATTTGTTTGTGTCCTCGGGGTCTCAGGTCACCCCAGTTGGGTTGATGTGCGCTCTCCGACCTTTTCTTTTGGCTTAGATCCAAATCATTGGCTTTCTCGCTGAGTTTCTGTCCTTTAACTCTCCATCTGGACGGGAACCTCTGTGGAAAGCTGGTTACAGATTGCCATCTTGGCTCCTCCCCCATTTATATTATTCTTTATGCTTTTCTATATATTTGACAAATTTCAGATGTAAACATTACAAGTCGAGAATAAAAACAAAATCTTTAAATTTTCATGTTAGCTATGAAATGAAGTTTGGAATGAATCTGTTCTCTAGGGTTCTACATAGTAATTTTGCAGGGACTATATCAATCTGTTATCTTTTTAAAAAGAAAGAATAAGCCCTGATAGGCATGACACATTTCCCAGTCCTACCAGGGACATACATCTCTTTACTCCACCACCTCTTAAGAGCTACATTAATGCAGATAAAAGTGACTCTCATTTGTGCATTTGTTGGCCCAGAAGAGTACATCAAACAACTTGAAGTTCCTAGTATGTGTGTGTATTAAGGGCATCAGTAAGTGTGTGTGGTTTAGCCTTGATACCTCATCTTTATTCAGATTGTTTTGCATCACTGCCTATCACCTCCTGAAATATCATGTATTTTCTTTGTATTTGTTGTCACTTTCTAAAATCGATTTTGTGTTTTGATATTTGGAATCTGTATATAACTTTTGCCATTGAGAAAAAGTGTCTAATACATTTTGGCCACTATTAATATTAATTTTCCTACAAATATTCTTAGATTTATGCATAGAAAGAGTACTTTTCTGCAATTTTAGCAGCATGCTTTTTTCATATTCTCGAAATGTAGGGTTTATTACTTTCTTTAAACATTTTTAAATGGAGTCAGTGGATTATTTTTACATTTTATACAGGCATTAAATGTATAATTAAAATCAGATTACTCATTTTAATATAACCCAATGTGTAGTATACATTTTAAGAGGTAGTGTAGAACTGTGTAACCGTCTCAGAAACTTGGAGAAAACCATTACCACACTGGTTGTAGAGGTGGAGTGTGCACTTGCTTTAAAATCCACTAGGTGGCGCTGAAGAGAGTCAGCTCTTGCTGCTGCCTCAGCTTCCTGAGGCTACACATAATACCAAGAAAATTATTATCTTTTGCTAGACAAATAGTATTGGGATGTAAATGTTCAAAAACGAAGGTAAAGAGATACAAGAACTTAATCTTAATTTTTCATGGAAGAAGCTGTAGTAGCCAAAATGTTCGATCTTCATCAAATATCATTATGCACTTTATCAGATGAGTTGTGTTTTTTCTTTCTTCAGGAACAAGACTTGTTTTTATAACCCTTGTTTTTCAAATAAAAAAAATTTCTTCAAAAGATAACTTTGATGCAAGTCAGTTCAGTGATGACGCTATATTCAATGCAATGCAATGATTAATACATACCCTGTGTATACAGACAGCCTCCATATGCTTCATCTCTGGTGATTCTCACCATTGTTCTCTGATGGAGAAACTCCCTTAATTTTCAAGAGAAAGAAATGAGGTTCGGAGCAAGCAAGATGTTGTCGATGATGTGGAAGAATTGGATTCAAATATAGGATTTCTAACTCCTAAGTGTGCACTCTGCTCTTTCACTAGGCCACACTTCTGGGATCCAATGTATAGCTTTCTGGTGCCAATCTTTTTTAGACTCTTATGCTTATATCTATCTACAGAAAAAGGCAGCTGCTTTTAAAATGTAAGTATCGCCTTCATCAGGTTATAGGGATCAATTTTGTGCTAGATATCTTTTTATCCAAAAATAATACTATACCTTCCTTTGTACAGTGTTTTAGCTTATGAAGTATTTTGTAGAGCATATTATTTCTAAATACTTATATTCACAACTCTTTAAGGTATATGGGACATGATAAGAATATAAATGAAGATGCCAACTTCCAAGGGATCCACACTTCATTTTGGAATATCTTATTCTAAGGTGATTCTTTTTAAAATTCATGACTTTGTTTAGAAATTGCCTCAACTGATTTTCCAAGTATTTTTCATCAGTTGACAGCATTTTAATCCTTTACAATGTAATAATGGTGGTAAGGAAAACAGTGTATTATTATAAGCCCTGGAGGAATTGGGTTGCATGTGCAATTTGAAGGATAAGTATGACGATATAATAATTGTGTATTTGAAAATGAAATGCAGTAACTCATACTGGGAAACTGAAAAAAGTGCCTATTATTTTTGTAATATAAGGCACCCAAAGAAATGTTTGGCAATTTTTTTTTCCTTTGAGACATGGTAAAAAAGGCCAGGAAATACTCATGTAATTGGAACCACAAGGACTGTAGAATCAGAGATCTAGGTCTCAGGTTCACACACAGCAGCTGCATGCCTGAGGCAAATTATTTTATTTTATTTTATTTCTGAGCCTCAGTTTCCTCAGTGGCAAAATTGAGAGGGTGATAATTATTTTACAGATTTCGTATAAGGATCAGAGAGATTTCCTACCTAGTGTCTGGCCCATTCAAGGTATTAAAAGGTATTTTTCTTTTTATTAAAAAGAAATTCATTCTTTCATTCATATAAATGTTTAGTTGCTTTGCTTGTCATGTCTGGTTTGCAGCCCATCTGATACAAAATCAGGCAAATATAGACTGATTAAAATAAAGGTGATTTTGGAAGCAAGGATTCATTGCACACTGTTTTTGGCCTGGGAACTGGGAGAGGGAAGTGTTTCATTTTGCCTGGTTTGGATTCAGATGCTTCTGTCCCTGCCAAGTCTCCAGCAAGCCGAATGGAAATGCCAAGTGTAGGGCCACATCCAAGTGGTGAGCGGCCAGTAAATTACAGCTCTGGGGAACTGCTTTAACTCTTACAACCTGCTGAGGGCCGATTTAGCACCGTCTGTCTCCGCTTGGTGTTGTGAAAGATACTCTCCAAGTTTGGGACTGCAAGTGTGCTGGCCCATAACTCCCTGCTCTCCTGATGGCTTTAACGGATAGATTGAAAGCTTTGAAGTCCCTCATTGTCACAAGTGGGATATTTGAAAAGTCTCAGCACCAAGCTGGTTCTTTAGCAATGGACAGAGTATGTGATTTTGTCTATGGGGCTGTTTGTTGGAAGACTAAGAGTATCCTTTACTTAAATGTAATATGCTTTCAGAAATCCCTTTTGTAGAGGTTCAGTTCTACTCTGTTAAAGATGATAGGGTGGAAATGGTAGATTGGGTCTCTCAACACCTATTTCAAACTCTTCTTTGTGTATGCTGTCGAACAGCATAGGCTAGAAAGTGGCAAACATTATTTCCCAGACAGTAGGGATTTGAAAATTATTTGGATTCCAGAAGTTGGGTTCACTTGAATGAGACTTAGATCCAGATTCAGTATGGAAGGGAGGATGGGGGTGTACAGGAGATGTTCCAGAGTCCTGGCTGGCAGAAGTAGAGGGCCCCTGGTGTGCCGGTGCTGCAGTCACCTGTTAGGAGTCGGGCCCAGCCAACAGCCTCCTCCTGAAGGCCTCCCACTAATGTTGTAAGCAGCCCATCACCTGTATCAAACTTCCATCTTCTCAACTGGCCACTGTGGTTTCCATTATCTGCAACTGAATCTAGTAGATGAATTGCAGAAGTCTTGGGTTGTTCTGGCTTGTGCTTATCCCCTGTTATTATTTTTTAAACATTGGTCGTGGGTCCTTGAACAAATTTTCTTCCCTCTGTGTTTTAGTTTCTTCTTGCTAATTGGGAACAATATTAAATATGTTTCAGGGATGCTGTAATAATTAAATAATATATAAAAATACCTTAAATTCTGCTTCTATATAGCAGGCACTCAATAAAGAGTAGCTACAATTACAAATAAATAGACATAATGTATGTATGGCTATATAAAGAGAAGACCTGAAAGACTACCAAAATGAGCGGGTGCGTGCCTGTGTGTGTGTGTGTGGGTGCAGCTAGGGCGCTGTATAGGTGGGAAGAAATGGGACTGGTAGGAGGCCACGGGTACCTGGAGAAGGCTGGGTGAAGGACGAAAATGGAGGGGAATGTGGTAACATCACCACTAGAGGGCGTCGGTTCCCCTTCTCGTGTTGAAATCCAAGTGATCCGGGTTTCTCTTCCCTTCCCCATTCTGTTGGAAAGACAGAAAAAAAATAATCTGTTTTGTGCAATGTACATTTGTCTAAACTATTTTCTGCCTGGTTTGGTAGTAATGGATTTCACATTTATTGTTTGTCATTGTTTGAATCTAGCACAGCTAGTGTGGCAATGTAAGGAACATTAGAACTTTGTAACACATATCCTAGCCTTAAAGTAGTTTTGGGCTAAGCCACGCCAGAAATCCTGGCAAGAGCATTTCCTGGCAGTTCAGGGAAGTTATGGGCCTTCAAAACATGGTACCAAATATCATTCAGTACTCTGTTTCTCATTTGCCAATTCAGTTTTTCATAAAACCATGGGATTTAAGACTTGGCTGCCACATTGGGCAGGAATTTAGGGGTTCTCAGCCTGTTACCTGCCTTCACACTATTCATGGGCATGGCACCATTCTACCAGTTAATATCTCTCCTTGTTGAGAATTACTGATGTAGAGCAGCAACCTTTATAAATGGATGAGTGCCCCTAAGGGTTAATTTCCCCCCATTCGTACAGGAAGGGAGAACAGAGCTAGACCCAGAATCCAGAGGTCTAGCTCCTCACTGAGCCTTCACTTTTATGTTTGTATTTATTTTTGGTTTGATTGTCACTAAGTTCTCAGGCCTGGATTCCAGTCTGATGCTCCTGGAAGCATTCTCTCAGGTTGTGTCAATATTGACAGGTTAAAGAACTTATTGTAGGAAAGTTCTCTGGGTAGCCATGGCCCAACCCAGCTCTCCCTCGTAGTTCTTGCTCATAGTTCTCAGGAGTAACTATAGAATGCACTGGAATGCAATATCCTGAGATAGGGAGCGACTGGCCAGAACCGCCTGTACCAGCCCCGCCATCCAGAGTAGGATGTCCTTTAGCACTTTAGCCCAGTGACTGATGTCACTGCTGGGTGTACAACTCAGGTTGGGCTGCCTTCTGGGACCCCTCAGCTGCAGTGAAGTGAGGCTCACACAGACAAGACTCCATCTGTCCTGGGCAGCAATGCTGAGTCTTAGGGGACCAGCTCATCATGAATTTTAGGCTTCTGTTGTCCTCTGTTGCCTGTAAATAGTAAACATGCTTCATGTGACTTGCGTGTTGGAGTGTTTTGTCTTCAGGTATTAAGTGCAGCTTGAGATGCAGGGGACGATGTTGCGTCCCGTGCACAGGGAACCTGAATCATCCTTCTTTCACTTACAGGTTGTCTATTCAACAGACGGATGAGAGCGTGCAGAGCCAGGAGGAGAGGACTGAATTTTTCTAACCATCATATTTCCTTCCTGTCATCCTCTTAGCTTTGGAGACAATTCTTACAGTTGAATCTTGACCAAAAAAGAAAAGAAGTCTCTATAAAAATGTGTGTCGAATGGCATTTACAGTGGTTTCTACAAAACCTCACTCAGCTTCTGAATAAAGTACCCTGGGAAATTATGGGGAAGATGACCGATAGTTAACCTATTGCCAGAATTTGTGATAAATTTTTACAAAGTACATGGCTGAAGAATTGGGATGAAAACACAATTAACAGCCCACTTGTGCTTAGAAATGACCTAAGGCTTCCTGAAAGCCTACTCCATCCGGGCCACTATATGTGAAATGAAAGAGTTCTATCAACCAGAATGTTAATGAAACATCTTCCCTACCACTGCCAGGCCAATGTGATTTTAATGCTACCACGATACAATCTTCCTTAACATTCTCATCTCCATTCAGATGAAGAATTTCCAGTGGTGAGGAAGTGGCTAAGGACTAACTGGAGTTTCCTACATACCTGTAACATCTCTGTAGGTGCTGACCATATGAATTGACAGAAGTCTTTATTATTCCATCTGCTCAGCATGCAAGAGAATTAGCCAGTCAGAGCTGGGGAAGATGTCACAGAAGTCTGGAAGAGTTGCTCTTTGGGAAGGTCCATTCAAGAGAGAAAACTATTTTCTGAATTGTACAAAGGAGCCTGTGGTTTTGAGCAGGGGTTTTAAACAAGGACTAAATGAAACAGGGAGTAGGGTCAAGGGCACTCTAATCTTGTCCCTTGGCAAATGCGGGCCTGGATAGATCTCTCCACAATCGAGTTTTAATAAAAATGAAACAAAAAACCAATAATAACATGTTTCCTATGGGACAAAACTTTCCACAAAATGAGTGGGAAGATGCATCATTCTGAAAATCCAGAGTAAGAGCAGACTTATTTACTGTAGGGGCCACAGGGAAGATTTAATAACGATTTAGCTGCCTCAATAAAAAGCTAGAAGACATAGTATCTATGAAACAAAAGTGCAATGACCATAAAGAGAGAACACCCAGAGATGTAATCAGGGCAACCAATCTAATAAAAAAGCATGAAAAAAATTAAAACAATGTAGAATTTAGAAGTTTTCATCAGAGGCAGAAATGAGAAGAATGGACTTTACTGAACATCCAATCAATGACGTCAGGCAAACAGCAGCTGTCCGGCAATTCAGAGGAAAAAGGCAAAGAGATAATTCATGATGTAAGACTATTTTATGCATATGAGATGATATATTGTAATTATAAATATAATTACACATGTGCATACAAGGGCTATCTGGAAAGCATCCAGCCATGCATGTCTATATTATTCATAGCATGTGTCTGGACACTTTCTGGAATCCCTCATGTATGTACATATGCAGATATGTGTCTATACAAAGATTTATTTATATATTAGAGAATAGAGAACCAAGTTACTCATTGTACATGTTCCTGGAGATACAGAGATAAAGCCTGTATATGTCCGAAGAGTAAATGGATTGTTGAAAGCAGAATTAATTAGAATGGCCTCTGAATTCCCTGCTGTAGTGTCAGAAAATAATGGAACCCAAGTGTACAGATTTTTGAGGCAGGACTGCGGCTCTGTCCTGTGGATCTTCCCTTCACCTTGACCATGAGGTAGCCATCGCTGTCCACCTGTTGGGAAGGTCTGTCCTCCTCCAGTCTCTGGGCCTCCTGAGATTTGTGGTCTGCAGTGCTGCCCAGCATGGTGCCTTCCATGAGGCTCTCTAGAGGTGTTTGATTAGATAGATGGAAACAGGACAGGTCATAGCCTGTGTCCTGCAGAGCCCTCAGATTTGAACAGCTGGGCCAAGTGGCAGGGTGGTGGCTCCTACTGTAGATGTTCAGTTTGATGTGAAGTATTTATTTATGGAGGGGGAACATGATGCCTCTGTCCATGACAATGCTCTTCAGCCCTGGAAACTTCTAAGGATTGGCCCCTTGCTTAAAATGTGTTAGCGACATCAGTTGTTCTTGGCAGCAACTCTGAAGTTCATGTCATGGCAAATAAAGCCCTGCACAATCTGGACCCTACCCACCTCCCCAGACTGCATCTGTGCCTTCCCCTTCCTTGCTCTCCCTGCTGCCGGGCTGACCGTAGAATTCCTGGAATGCATGTGTTGGCTCTTGCTATTGGGTCTTTTGTTCAGTTTTTGGCCGGGACGGGTTTAAACCCACCACCTCTGGCATATGGGGCCGGTGCCCTACCACTTGAGCCACAGGCGCCACCCTGCTATTGGGTCTTTGCTTGTGTTAGCTCCCTCTGTCTGGAAAACTCTCATCCTGCCTCTTCCTTGCAGAAACACTCTCCTTTTAGCTTACTCTTCCCTGTAAAGGCCAGTTGTCCTTGTTATGGAGGAATGGTACAATTCTTTCTGTAATGCTGCATTTATTTATGTTGCTGGTTAATTAGTTCTTGTCTCCATTATTAGATTACCAGGTACATGTGGGCAGAGTCTGTGCTGGGTTTGCACATCATTTTATCCTGGGCACCTAGCACAAATCTGCCCGATAGTAGGTTTTTCATAATTATTTGTTAAATGTGCACATGGCCAACCTTTGAGACCTGATTCTATTCTTCACTCTGTGATACCTCAAGGTCTTCACTTTGTCCCCAAGAGCCTTGTTTTCTTCCCCAGTTAGTTGGGAATTACGTCTCCTTCACAGGATTATCCTGGGAAACAAAATAGGCAACAGGCATGAAGGTATTCTGCTGACTACAACACACTCTATGCCGGTCACTGTGAAAGTCTTGAGACAGACTATATTATGTTCCATTATTTTACTTCCCAGAAACACAGTTGGGAGTGTCCTTCCTGACTCACTCGTGCAAGCTTTAGCCTATCAGTGCTGCTGGTTGAGCTGCATTGGCTTCCGTCCATTTAGATTTTACATTTCTTGATTTTTGTGTATCTTAAAACTTTCATAACGACTTGTATAAGAGTAATTTGCTATTTTTGATTCTATTTATTTGTTATGATTCCAGAGCAGAGATAAGCAGGACTAAAGGAAAGGAATAAAATTCATTTTTGGCCCCAAGGAGAGACTTTTGCTCCTTTTCTATTCTCTTTCTTTGAGGAGGGAGAGCTCTTCTTATTGTCCTGCTATGAAAGCTGCATTAAGAAAATAATCTGAGCAAACTATTTGTTTTGTATTGACAATTTAAATAGTGGGGATATTTGCATTTTAAACATGATCTCTGATTGAAGAACAAAAGACTTTGTCTATTTGTAAATAAGTGTCAAGGAGGAGGTGGGGACTGCGCACCTGTGGGTGTGTCACAGGAAGCTGCAGGGAAGCCCACTCAAGCCTGGTCCTGTCCCCTGCTGTCCCCTGTCTGCCACTGGGCCGTGGTACTATTTGCACCAGTGTCGTCGCTGTCACCAGAGGGCCTTCATCATGGTCGGTGATTTCCCACTTATCACAAATCCCACCATCTTTATTAATTTCAGTTTAGAATTCCCCTAGAACATAGTGTGTGTTGATTTGAGGATTTTTTGGAGAACACTGTGATTGTTTCTGAGGAAATTGGAAGCAGTTTGGAATTTGGCAAACAAGTACTACCCGGGGGATATTTTAGCTCCCTCTTCTCCTCCCTCTAGTGCTGAAATCTCCAGAGTGTTTGGAGGACAAGAAGACAGGGCTGCCTTTCAGAGGGGATCAAGGATGTGGGCAAGGAGGAAGGAGGAGATGTGATGAGAACGAGGAAGGGTGAGCTGGAGAAAATCATCATTTGGACTGGTTAGTGCTGTGGACGGAGTGGTGGTCACTGATTCATCATAAATGCCTGTAATTGTCTTCTCAGGATGATTCCACGATGGGAGGCCTGGTAGGGCATGTACACAAGCAGACTTCATGATCTTTGACTTTAAGGTGTTTACAACTTGGTGGGGGAGCTGAGGCATATACACAAAACAGGTAAATGATAATACAAGCAAGTGGGAGCCCTATAGGAATGGTAGGGACAGAGTGCTGTAGAAATGAGGGAAGGGAGAGCCCAGTGCAGATGGGGAGGACATAAAGAGCTTGGTGGTGGAGGCATAGCATGGGGG
Source organism: Arctocebus calabarensis (assembly GCA_963573935.1). Classification (NCBI taxonomy): domain Eukaryota; kingdom Metazoa; phylum Chordata; class Mammalia; order Primates; family Lorisidae; genus Arctocebus; species Arctocebus calabarensis. The sequence goes on along the minus strand of CAUYON010043118.1, from coordinate 3,811 downwards.
TAGGGTCTAGACATGATGTGACCTTGAAGGATGATTGAAGGGCAAAAAGTGTTCACATGGGAGTAAGGAGGGGGTGGTGCAGAGAGACCACTTTAAGTGGGAAAAATGGGGCCCACATACATCACTGAATTCTGACATAATGAACCCCCCACTACCTCAGGGCTTCCCCTAAGGACTAAAGGTGGTCATGGAGCACAGAGGCAGCTCATAAATAATGGGAACTGCTAGGCCAGCCTTCCAGCCTGCAAATGAGAGAGGTGAGAAAGGCTGCCACTGTCCCCATTTTACAGGTAAGGACACCAAGAAGCTGCCACTGTCCCCATTTTACAGATAAGGACACCAAGAAATCAGAGGAGAAGGAGGATGTGGAGCCAAGACCTCAGTGGTTTCCATCTCTGCTCAACTTCTCTACCTCCTTTCCCCCAGCCCGCGTTGCTTCCCTCTGTAAATTACAGTGTCTACGGGAAACTGGAGAGAACAGCAACGCAGCAGACCTCGTGATCATCTGGAAGAATGAAAAACTCAGCCCGTGCAAGCTGGATAATGACCCCAGGGAGACTTGTTAGGGATGCAGGGAGCAGCCTGCACAGAGATATGGCGGCCAGAGAGGTTAGCATGCTCACGTTTGAGGTGTGATTCATTTCCTCTCCCCAGCTGGTGTATTGGAGCGGGCTCTGCAGCTTTCAGCCAAATGACTGCAGTACTCCAAGGAGGGGCCTGGCTGTGCTGTAGCAGCTTGGGGAGCTGCCTCTGCCTATCTAATGTGAGCATGGAACTTGTAACCACAGTGCTACAGGGTTAGGAAGCATCTGTCTTGCCTTCCATTAGGAACCTGCATCCCAATCTCAACCAGTACATCTCAACCAGTGCTAAGCACACAGGACTCCAGAGTGGCTTTGCTTCCACACTACACAAACTGATTCAAGGTCCACTTAGACACAAGGTGGAAGGGGAAAAAGGGCTACTGAAGGATTCCAGACACTGGGAAGTAGTATTCCAGAAATTCAGTGATCACAGGTGGGAAAATTCTTCTGTGTCATTCGGCTGAAAACTCGAATTGGCAAATGAGCTTTCTGCAAAGCTATAAGGAAGTAGTTCTGATTCCAGGACACAAGTGGGTAAACACTGTTAATGCTGACTTCTCTCTGTAGAAGGAATAGTCTGTCTTGGTGCTGGGATCTCAGTTCTCTTCAATATAGTAGCAGGTGGACAAATCCACACATTTCCCTCACTGACTCTTTGTTGAAGAATCACTAGATTCTACCCCAAGTGTGCACAAAGAAACAGGTATAATTTGTTTGTTATAATATTTATGAGGATCCCAAATTGTAAATAACCAAAATAATCAGACAATGTGGAATTTCATAAATTGTGGTAAATACATTAAAAGGATCACCATTCCATCATTAAAAGTAAGATGATGTATTAGAAATATTTAAAGGCAAGGTATTCAAAGGTATAGCTTTCAACAAAGAAAAGCAAGTTCTAAAATGGTAGTACCATTGATTCTTTTGGAAGAGGTATTGGGAAGATGGTCACAAAAATAGGAATAGTAGTGAAGACCACCATGTTGCATAATGCACGATATTTTGCCTGAAGCCTGGCCCAGACTCGTGCCTTGTTATTCTGGTTTGTGGACTGTGGGATCACAGGTGCCTTATGTGGCGATCCTAACTGGTTATTCTGGATTGTGGGATCACAGGTGCCTTCAATTTGTGTGTCCTGGATTGCTTGCATTTTTTCCTCTTTTTACAAAACACATGATTATATTTTTTTCATATGATAAAAATTATTAAAAGTGTCAAATGAAGGAGCTTTGGCATTGAACGCAAGACCATTTCAGGCACAAAGCACAGAATCTTAAAACCCAGGATGTCATGCTTTATCCACCAAACCATGAAGGCAGCAGCAGTTCTCTAATGTGAGCATTGTGAGAGTCGCCTGGAGGGCTGCACCCCCAGGGTTCTGACTCAGAAGTCCAGCATGGACCTGGAGAATGAGCAGTTCTAACAAGGCATGACCCATCGTGAGAGTGATCCAGTGGAAAGCGCTCAGGTACACTGGGTCTTGGCTCTCAGCTCTGTTTTGGAATTTTTGTGGTGACAGTTTTTTAAACCTCAGCTCTGAGTACCAACTCTCCACCACGTCTTCCCTAACTGCTCCAGGTAAATTCACATAAGGGGGGGACTTGGCTTACAGCTTCTTTTGCAGGCCCCAACCTAGAGAAATACAGCAGATATTGAAAAGTTCTTTTTGGAGGGAGTGCTGGAAGATGGCGGCGGAGATGGTCCTGTAGCCCATCTCTCTGCGGTCAGCAGGTGAGAGGGTGGGAGCTCTGGATCTTTCCCCGTGTGAACTATTGGAGTGGATGGGCAGCTGGTGAGACACAGAGATCAGGAGGATTGGCGCATTTGAAATATAGTTCTTAACCATGGAAACTGTTGCAAACCGTTTCCCCCTGCCCGGCGGAGGGGCAGCCGGCCCCTCCCACAGGGAGGACAGCAGGTTCCAACCCACAAGCTCTAATCAAGAAAATTCCATTGAAGCGTGGAACTCAGAGTTTGACGATCAGAAAGGGGCACTGCTAGGAACCACGGAGACCCAGGCAGCCCTGGCGTGAGCCGAGGGGTCTGGACTTTGCCGGACTGACACATTGGAATGTCCAAAATGGCGAGCGCCTTTTCCCCAGATCATTGAGAGAGAGAAAGAATGGGTGACCAGCCAGCGTTACACTAGGCGGGGACCCTAGTGAAGCCTGAGAGGGGTGGAAAAGACACTTTGAGCTGTGGAAGTGGGCGAGGAGGGCTCCCAGGCACTTCAGCTGGAGAATAACTGAAGTTCAAGTTCCCACCAACAGCCCCGCGAAGCCCCCTCCCCTCCAGCCTTCAAGGCCACTGTGAGCTGCGGCCATAGCAACTGCCGCTGCTGGTGCTGCTGCGGTCGCTCCAAAGCCACTGCTACTGTGAGCCACGGTACCGCCACCCCACGAATAGTGACACCACCTCCGCCTACACCCCCGTGGTCCCCGAGATCTGCAGTGACCGCAAGCCCCTCCCCCTGCAGTCACCACAAGCCCCGCTCCTGCGCTCCCCTCTCACAGCAGATGGTTGTTGCTGGACTGGACTGCAATTCTATATACATATAAGAATAATAATATTTTTGAGATTGTTTTTTTTTTTTTGAATATCCTTTTCTTGGAGGTGCTATCGACAAATAACTCTTTATTTCAGTTTCTTTTCTTAGGCTATTTTTATTACCTCCTATTCTCAACTGAACATTCTTCTTCCTCTCCCATGTTAATTTCTTTGTTCTCTCTCCCCCTCCTCTCCCTCCCTTCTTATAGCTTCTAAGAGAGCTTATATCATATTTGCTAGAGGATTTTCTTATTCTCTATTCTCAAGTATTTTATAAGAAGCATTTTTATTGTAGAATTCTTTTTATTTTTTCTTCTTAGCTGTTGTTCTGTGATTGGCTGTTTGTTTCTTATGTTTTGTTTGTATGTCGATGTTTCTGACTGTGGGCGCATCTGTGGGCTTAGGTGTCTGGTAGCCCTTCTACGAATGTATTAGTTCATTTGCTATTAATATGATTGGTGTTATAAATGTTTTCCTTGCCTTGATACCTCAGTTCACCTCCTGCCCAGGATTGGAAGTCCAGAATGCCAACTCACCCACAATCCAGACTGACTGCATTTACAATTGGACTGGAACTCTTGAACTGTACAGGCTGCAGTCACCACACCAGTACCTAGGTGGAGGGCTGGTCAACCACAACCGTAGAAGTCTCCAGTCCAATTTCACTCTCCTGCTCA
>CAUYON010043116.1:0-22363 GCA_963573935.1 Arctocebus calabarensis | reverse complement strand
ATTCTGTTGAGTGGCTCTGGAGACCTTCCACTTCCCCAACAGTCCAACTTGGATGTTGCACAAAGTGTATAGTGTGATTTCACCTTTCCTGCACTATGTTCTCTTCTGGCTTCTTGCTGCTCCTGGGGATCGCTGAGATCTCTCTATCAACTATTCCTAATGGGTGAGTTGGTTGGCCAGCAATCTTAACTGAATCTGATAATACATGAGTGATTATTTTCTTTCAAAGAAAAAAACTAACATTTTTTTTCCTCAGGGTCCATTTTTTTTATTTTTTATTTTTTGAGATAAAGCCTCACTTTGCTGCCCTCTGTAGATTGTGGTGGTGTCACAGCACACAGCAACCTCCAACTCTTGGGCTTAAACAATTCTCTTGCCTCAGCCTCCCAAGTAGCTGGGACTACATGAGCCCACCAGAACACCTGACTGTTTTGTTGCTGTTGTTGTTGTAGTTGCCATTGTTGTTTAACTGGCCTGGGCTGTACTCGAATCCGTCAGCCTTGGTATATGTGGCCAATGCTGTAAACACTGTGCTACGGGAGCCAAGCCTCAGTGTTAAAATTATAGCCAAGGAGAGTGAAATTAATTTTCCCTTCATGTACATTTAATATTTTGTTTTACAGTATTAAATATTTAACCACATTCCAAATAATAGGAAATATGTCCACTTGAATGTTTTACATTAAATTTATATGAAAAATATTTTTTTATTAAATCATAGCTGCATACATTAGTGCAATCAAGGGGTACAATGTGCTTGTTTCATATACAATCTGAAATGTTTTCATCAAACTGTTTAACATAGTCTTCATGGCATTTTTTTAGTTATTGTATGAAGACATTTCTATTCTGCATTTAGTAAGTTTTGCCTGTGCCCTTCTAAGACGCACCATAGATGTGGCCCCACCAATTACCCTCCCTCCACGTCAACTTCCCCCCTTCCTTCCCCTCCCTTTCCATTTTCCCATATTCTTGTGCTATAGTTGGGTTATAGCTTCCATATGAAACCTATAAATTAGTTTGATACTAGGGCTGAGTACATTGGATACTTTTTCTTCCATTATTGAGATACTTTGCTAAGAAGAATATGTTCCAGCTCCATCCATGTAAACACGAAAGAGGTAAAGTGTCCATCTTTCTTTAAGGCTGCATTGTATTCCATGGTGAATGTGTACCACAATTTATTAATCCATTTGTGGGTCGATGGACTCTTGGCCTTCTTCCATGACTTAGCAATTATGAATTGGGTTACAATAAAGATTCTGGCACAGATGTCTTTATTATAATGTGATTTTTTGTCTTCTGGGTATACACCTTGTAAAGGAATTATAGGATCGAATGGCAGGTCTATTTTTAGATCTCTAAGTACTCTCCAAACATCCTTCCAAAAGGAATGTCTCATTGTGCATTCCCAACAGCAGTGTAGAAATGTTCCCTTTTCTCCACATCCACACCAACATCTCTGGTTTTGGGATTTTTTGTCATGTGAGCTAATCTTACTGGAGTTAGGAGGTATCTCAAAATAGTTTTAATTTGCATTTCTCTGATGATTAAGGATGGTGAGCATTTTTTCATATGTCTGTAGGCTGTGTGCCTATCTTCTTTAGAGAAGTTTCCTTTCCCTTAGAGAAGTCCTTTGCCCACCCTGAGATGAGATCACTTATATGAAAAATATTTATTGCAGTATCAGCCCAGTGTGTGTTTCAAAGTAATCAGTATTTTTCAAATTAAGGATGATGATAGAAATAAATCCAGATAATCTTCTTTTCTGATAAAATTAAACCACTAATATTGCTCTGTTTATATACTAGCTAATGATAAGCTCAAGCTAATACAAACTGGCAGTAGTCTATAAGATTGGCTAGTGGTTAATGATTGGTTATGTAAAGGCACAATTTATACTAAACCAGTTGGATAAACCATGGAAAATAGTAGAAAATTAATAAGAAAAATGTTCATTTCACATAAAAATGGGAGGTATTTTTAAAATTTATTATTTTTTTTTAGTTAAAGCAGAACTGTGTACATTAATGTATTTATGGGATACAGTGTGCTAATTTTGTATGCAATTTGGCGTACTTACATCAAACTGGTAACATAGCCTTCACTCTACTGACTTAATTATTGTGTTAAGATAATTATACTCTACTTGTAATAGATTTGACATGTACCCTAGCAATATGCACCATTCATGAGGTCCCACTGATTACCCTCCCCCCACCCTCCTTTCCCCCACTTTCCTCCTTCATTCTGGGATACAGTTGTATTTTATCATTTGTATGAAAGTGTGGGTGATTATATATTGGTTTCATAGTACTGAGTACATTGGATACTTTTTCTTCCATTCTTGAGATACTTTACTAAGAAGAATATGTTCCAGCTCCATCCATGTAAATACGAAAGAGGTAAAGTTTCCATCTTTTTTATCGCTGCATAACATTACATGGGATACATATACTACAGTTTGTTAATCAATTAAGTTGTTGGTGGGCACTTGGCATTTATGAATTGAATGACAATAAACATTGGTGCAAATGTACTAAAATGATTTTTTTTGTCATCTGGATATATACGTAATAGAAGAATTGTAGGATCAAAGGTCAGGTCTACTTTTATTTCCCTCAGTACTCTCCAGACTTCTTTCCAAAAGGAATGTATTAACTTGCATTCCCACCAGCAGTGCAGAAATGTTCCCTTCTCTCCTGAAGAAATTTGTCATAATTCAACCAGATCTTCAAGATATTCTCAGACACATCCTCCACAATGATCAGCTTAATCATCTACCACCAAAGTAAATTCACCCAGAAAGCCTTGAGCAAAGCCTAAAATGCATAATGGTGAACGGATTAAAAATATCCAGTGGACACTTGAATAACATGAAAAACATAACATTGCCATGCATATTAATACTCTCAATTAATGTGAATGGTGTAAATTGTCCTCTAATGAGGCACAGGTTGGCTGACTGGGTACAAGAACTCAGGCCAGATATCTGTTGCATACAAGAATCTCATCTTACCTTAAAGCAGTGGTTCTCAACCTTCCTAATGCCATGGCTCTTTAATACAATTCCTGAAGTCACGACCCACAGGTTGAGAACCACTGCCTTAAAAGATAAAAATAGACTGAGGGTGAAAGGATGGACATCTATAATTCAGGCAAATAGAAATCAGAAAAAAGTAGGAGTTGCGATTTTATTTGTAGATACAACAGGTTTTAAACCAACAAAAGTAAGGAAAGATAAGAACAGTCACTTCATATTTGTCAAGGGAAACACTCAATATGAAGAGGATTTAAAATTTTTTTTTTTTATTTTTGTTAAATCATAATTGTGTGCATTGGTGCAATCATGGGGCACAATGTGCTGACTTCATATGCAATCTGAAATATTTTCATTGAACTATTAAACATAGCCTTCATGGCCTTTTAATCACTATATGAAGACATTTATATTCTGCATTTAGTAATTTTCACTTGTACCTTTCTGAGATGCACCATAAGTGTGATCCCACAAATCATGCTCCCTCCACTCATCCTCCCCCCTTTCCACCCCTCCCTTTGCCTTTTCCCCATTTCTTGTGCTATAACTGGGTTTTAGCCTTCATATGAAAGCTATAGATTAGCTTCATAGTAGGGATGAGTACATTGGATACTTTCTCTTCCATTCTCGAGATACTTTGCAAAGAAGAACATGTTCCAGCTCCATCCTTGTAAACATGAAAGAGGTAAAGTCTCCATCTTTCTTTAAGGCTGCATAATATTCCATGGTATACATGTACCACAATTTATTAATCCATTCGTGGGTCAATGGGCCCTTGGGCTTCTTCCACGACTTAGGAATTATGAATTGGGCTGCAATAAACATTCTGGTACAGATATCTTTATTGTGGTGTGATTTTTGGTCTTCTGTATATATGCCTAGTAAAGGAATTATAGGACTGAATGGCAGATCTATTTTTAAATCTCTAAGTATTCTCCAAACATCCTTCCAAAAGGAATATATTAGTTTGCATTCCCACCAGCAATGTAGAAGTGTTCCCCTTTCTTTACATCCACGCCAGTATCTCTGGTTTGGGATACTGTCATGCGGGCTAATCTTACTGGAAAAACCCTAACCCTAACCCTAACCCTAGATCAAGCATCCCTTCTTGATCAGAACACTTAAGAAAACTGGAATAGAAGGAACATTCCTTAAACTAATAAAGGCCATCTACAGCAAACCGACAGCCAATATTGTATTGAATGGAGTTAAATTGAAATCATTTCCACTTAGATCAGGAACCAGGCAAGGTTGCCCATTGTCTCCATTGCTTTTCAATGTTGAAATGGAGGTTTTAGTCATTGCAATTAGGGAAGAAAAGGTGATCAAGGGTATCCACATAGGGTCGGAAGATTTTAAGGTTTCATTCTTTGCAGATGATATGATTGTATATCTGGAAAATACCAGGGATTCTACTACAAAACTTTTAGAAGTGATCAAGGAATACAGCAGCATCTCAGGCTACAAAACCAACACCCATAAATCTGTAGCCTTTATAAATACCAATAATAGTCAAGCTGAAAAAACAGTCAAGGAGTCTATCCCTTTCACAGTAGTACCAAAGAAGATGAAATATTTGGGAGTTTGTCTAACAAAGGATGTGAAAGATCTTTATAAAGAGAACTATGAAGCTCTAAAGAAAGAAATAGCTGAACATGTCAACAAATGGAAAAACATACCATGCTCATGGCTGGGAAGAATCAACATTGTTCTTGATGGGAGCATGTACGGAAAGCTGGCTATAGACCACCATCTTGGCTGCTCCTCCCCTCAAGATTTTAACTATTAACATTTGTGCACTCTACCTGAATGCTCAATTTATAAAGGAAACCCTAACAGATATGAAAAATTTGATACCTTCTAGCACTATAATAGTTGGATATTTTAACACCCCTTCAACAATGCTGGATAGATACTCCAAGAAAAGACTAAACAAGGAAATATTGGACTTAAACTTGACCCTATAACAAATAGACTTAACAGACATCTACAGAACATTTAATTCTAATAAAACTGAATACACATTTTTACCATAAGCCCATGAAGCTATTCTTATTGGTCTTTTGTTTTTTGATTTGAAAATCAGCCATATTCTTATAATCTTTTAATTTTGGACTTTTTCAGGAGCATACATACTAATATTATAGCAATACAGAGAAAGATTAGCATAGCTCTTGTAAAAGGCATGTACATTTATGAAAGTCTTAATTTTTTTTTCTTTTTGAGACAGACCCTCAAGCTGTCACCCTGGATAGAGTGCTGTTGCATCACAGCTCACAGCAACCTCCAATTCCTGGGCTCAAGCAAGTCTCTCTCTCTCTCTCTCCTTCTCTCTCTCCTCTATATCTTTATTTCTATCTCTATCTCATCTCTCTGTCCCTTTTAAAAAGCTGCCCTATGATTGCACCAATGTACGCAATTATGATTTAATAAAATTATTTTTAAAAAAAGAAGAAGCATGTTTTTTGGTCTTTTTTAAAGTCTTACTGGTTGAAGAAAGGAATATTGAAGGCTATATGAGTTGGCTTTTACTAGGAATTTAAGTAGAGGTAATCCTAGGCTCAAGCGAGTCTCTTGCCTCTGCCTCCCAAGTAGCTGGGACTACAGGCGCCCGCCCCTACGCCGGCCATTTTTTGATTGCAGCTGTCATTGTTGTTTGGCGGACCCGGGCTGGATTCAAACCCACCAGCTCAGGTGTACATGGCTGGTGCCTTAGCCCATTGAGCCACAGCTGCCGAGCCAGATGTAGTTTTCTTATCTTTAAAATGAGCAAAGTAGGCTTGGTGCCTGTGGCTCAACGGGCTAAGGCACCAGCCACGTACACCTGAGCTGGTGGGTTCGAATCCAGCCTGGCCCTCCAAACAACAATGACGGCTGCAACCAAAAATGGCCGGGCATTGTGGCAGGCGCCTGTGGTCCCAGTGACTTGGGAGGCAGAGGCAAGAGACTCGCTTGAGCCCAGGAATTGGAGGTTGCTGTGAGCTGTGATGCTACAGACTCTATCCAGGGTGACAGCTTGAGGCTCTGTCTCAAAAAAAAAAAAAAAAAAAACTAAAATGAGCAAAGTAAAAATAGCTAAAAGTGAGGATTTAAATGGTTTCACAACAATGATAAATATTTGAAGTGAAAATTTGATTATACCACAATCTATCAAAACATCACATTTTACTTCATAAATATATACAATTATCATTTGTCAGATTAAAATAAAACTTTTAAAACCATTTTTAAAATATTCTAATAACACAAAAATGATCAGGGTAATAATAGTACATAGTTCATAATGTTTTTAACATTATTAATCCAAAATATATAAAGCACTTAGAAGAATGCCATGTACATAACAAGTATACACTAAATATTATATTATATTATATTATATTATATTATATTATATTATATTATATTATATTATAACCAAAAGCTGCAGAGGTGTGACTAATGACATATGCCCCTCTTATTTCAAATCCTTATGGTGCAAGCACATATCTATAAGGCAGTCAGTGACTATTGCCAGTAATCCAGCATGGCAACTTTATTCATCTTTTCTTATGCTGACATTTTCTTATTTTGAATCTTACCGAACTAAACTATGTTTAGATTAATGTTGTATTTCCATGAATTTTTCAGTATCTGTTTGTGAATTTGTACATTAATTTCAAAGTATTTGAGGATAGAATTCATGTTTAATACTTTCTGTTGTCCCTCATTTAGATCACCTGACATTGGATCTTACAACTAGTTACTTCTCATAATATTAGTAATTGATGATATATTTTGATTCTTAAGAATCTCCAGATTTGTCATTTTTGAGTTTAATAAGTCTTCAGATACCTATTAGTGAAAGAATTAAGTCTTAATTATGATGATCAGGTAATAGCATCAGACAATATAGAATGATAAAGATTATAGATGACTCTATTGTATAGCATAGTGACTATAGTAAATAGCTATATTTTATATGTGAAAATCAATAAAAGAGATCTTAAGGGTTCTCACCACTAAGAATTGTAAAAGATTATATATATAAATTAACTTGATTTAACCACTCCAGAATGTGTACATGTATCAGAACATTTGTTGTGTTTCATAACTTACGTTTTAGGTTAAATTGCTCTCATTGTGACATTTCTAACCTAATAAAATAATTTTTATCTTACAGTATGTGCATTCACAGATGCTGTAATCTGGAGGCAATACAGTAGATGGCTCTTAGAAATAGAAATGGACAGTTAGATAGTCTGGCTGTATCTGAATAACAATGCCAAATATAGCAATTAATTTTGGTCAAATGTGTTTAATTCTAGTAGAATTGGTACAAACATTGACATTTCCTTCCCTTTGAATTATTGGTCTGAGATGGTTATGTGCTGATCAGATCTTATAATGATTCCCTGAGGCTAAAAATTCAACCTTCCTTTTTCCAGTAGGTCTGGAGTAAGGCCCATTTTCTTCAGGAGGATTCTGATCTGACTTAGTGAACAATGGTATGTTGTATTCTCTATAGATAAGAAAATATCTTATAATAAGATATTTATCTTTATTATTCTTATATTATAAGAATATCTTATAATAAGATAATCTAATTTTCTACTGATAGAATATTAACATTGGTAGATTTTGGGGGGTAATGAGTTATAGCCCATCTGTCAAACAAGTAGGCAGGTTCTTTCAATGGATGTATATGTGGATTCATAAGTGTAATTATATGTGACTGGATATGCAGGACAGAAATTGGGAACCATTAGCCAAGTGACAGCATCAAATGTATTAATTAATAACAGCCTAGATGAGAAATACTCTCCAAGTAGAAGTAAACTGAGTTTCTTACCATATATTATGCACTTAGTAAATTGAAATTCTTAGAATAATTCTACATGAAAATAAAATGGTAGCATAATATGTGAACAATTTAATCAGTTACTGTATCTTCTTGCTATTTTCTGTACACAATGCCTTCTATGCCCAATGTTCAATTGCCTGGACATAGCTATTGTACAGGACATAATTCTGAACAGAATAGCTTTATTTATCATTGCGGACATAGGTATTTTATGGCAATGCATTTGCTACCTCAGAATGTTAAATCTGTGTAGGAAGGGGAGTTTTAAAATACAAGGAGCTCTAATTTGTTTACAAAACAAATTCTATGTACAACAATGTCTGTAAGAGGGGTTATAATTAATATTAAAATTACCATTTATACAAAAACCCAATATTTTCTCCCATAAAATGCTTGTTTGTATATGAAAAAAGAAACAACCCTTTAATTTGGCAGCAAGCCTTTCCAAAGGAAACAAATGTTTTAGTCACCATGGCCACAATAAATATTTTCTTTTAGGTTGTTAAGGCAGCCAAATGTTTTCATAGCATTTTAAAGATATTCCCACCCTTTCCCGTCCTTTATTTTCACAGAGAGAATATCTGTCCTCATTTTCACCCTATGAAAATATTTTCAGAATGCATTTTGACTATGAAAACAACAAAAACATTTTGAGAATGTTGCCTTTAGAAGTGTTAAAAGGATGTTCTCAAAGTTTAAGAGAAAACAACAACGACAGTAGAATACTAGAAACAAAAGAAATAGGTTCTAGCTTTGACCCTTCCTTATTTCCTAAGTGACCTTTAACTGATCACTCACCTTCTTGGCTTTTAATTTGTTAATCAGCAGGAAGAAATTGTTAGGTGGCGCCTGTGACTCTGTTGGTAGGACATCGGGCCCGTATACTGAAGGTGGCAGGTTTGAACCTGGCCCAAGATGAAGTACAACAAAAAAATAGCAGAGTGTTGTAGCAGGCACTTGTAGTCCCAACTACTTGGGAGGCTGAGGCAAGAGAATTGCTTAAGCCTAGGAGCTGGAGGTTGCTGTTAGCTGTGACGCCATGGTACTGGACCGAGGGCAATAAATTGAGACTCTGTCTCTAAAAAAAGAAAAAAAAAAAAAAGGAAGTGTGCTAAATGTTATCTAATATACCTTTTGCATTTCCTTTCCATAAAAGTCATACTTTTAATGAATATATGTGTTCTTCTTTTATTTTTTTATTTTAAGTGAAGTGATGTGATCAAGGTTCATATAACCTCAAAGTCCTGGTCTCAAGTGATTCTTCCAACCCTGCCTCCTGAATAACTAGGACTATAGGCACACAGCACTATTCCTTTAAATGTTTTGTAAAGACAAGTTATTGCTATGTTTTCCAGGCTGCTCTCAAACTCCTAGCCTAAAGCCAGGATCCTCTAGCCTTTGCCTCCCAAAATGCTGAGATTGCAGGTGTGAACGACCGCACTGGGCCATGTGCTTTTTAATGTCAAAATGTCCTCTCTAGAATACAAGACATGAGATCTCCCCTTTTAAGAACATTTTAAGTGTTTAATGCAGTATTGTTAACTGTTGGTACATTGCTGTGTAGCAGATATCTCCAGTTTAATCATCTTGTATAACTGAAACTTTATGTCTATCGAGCTACTCCGAATTTTTTTTATTTTCTCCAGTCCCTGGAAGCCACCGTTCCACTCCTTGATTATATGAGTTTACTATCATTTGTAGTTTATGACTATTAGTCTCTTTATTGAGTTCTTTTTGTTTTTTTTATTAAATCACAAACACATATATTATGAATACATGAATGCATTTATGGGGTACAGTGTGCTTATTACATATAGAATTAGGAATGCATCGCACTGGTTAATATATATCTTTTCTCGTTTACTTAGTTATTTGTGTTAAGACATTTATCCTCTACACTATTAGATTCCACATGTACCCTTTCATTATGCACCATTGGTGTGATCCCACTATTCACCCTCCCTTGATCTGACCTCTCCCCTCCCTTCCTATCCCCCCTCCTCCCTCCTTCATCTTGGGCTGTAGTTGTGATCTATTCATCATATGAAAGTTTTAGCGATTGTAAATTGGTTTCATAATAGTACTGAGTACATGAAACTTCATTGTTAGGAATGTTTTACTGTAGATCATTCAGTCTAAAAATAATAATAACACTATCTTATATTTTTTGTGGAGCTACAATGATTATAAAGAACTTCCAAAAACTTAATCCTCATTAATGTACTCTAGAGTCCCAAGTGTTACAAAATGAAAAACAGAGGCATCTGAATGTAATTTTTGCTCACTGATAAATTTAAACAAGTTTGGAATCAGTTATCACAAAACCATATTTACTACAGTCAATCATAAATTTTAAGTAAAAGAGTAACACACATCTCTAATAACTAGACCACAAACTCCTCAAAGACAAAACCCATTCTTGGTTTTCACAATAAATCACTGAAAAAAATAAGTACAAAACCCTTGCCCTTGTCAGGCTTACATTCTACCCTCTGTGTTGCTGATAGCTAGCATTTTTTCAGATACAAACTGAGCAGCTACCTACTGCATGTTTGTCTATTAGATGCCTGAAACAAATGTCATTGTCACTTTTGTGACTACAGAAGCCCTTAGTCTTTAAGTTGATCTTGGAGCCTGTAGGGGCTCTAAGAGAATGAGTTAGCATCTACCTATAGCCTTTTTTACTCTTATAAAATTATAGTCGGATTTGAATGGATCATATTTTCAAGCTTCTATAAATGTTGTGGAATCCATGATTTAAATAATTATTACCTGATGCAGTTAGCTCTTTCTCCATATGATAAGAACAGAGCAATCAAAGAAATATTTGAAAACTGCAGAAACAATGAAAGAATATTTCCTATTTATATTAATTAATTGATTCAGTTAACCATTTACTAGACCCTACTCTCTGATAGAAACATAGAATTGTTTAAGATAAAGTTCCAAACAAAACCATAGATGTTGGGTCGTACCTGTGGCTCAAGGAGTAGGGCAATGGCTGCATATACTAGAGGTGGCAGGTTCAAACCTGGCTCCAGTCAAACTGCAACAAAAAAATAGCCGGTCATTGTCGTGCTGCCTGTAGTCCCAGCTACTTGGGAGGCTGAGGCAAGAGAATCACCTAAGCTCAGGGTTGGAGGTTGCTGTGAGCTGTGTGATGTCACAGCACTCTACCCAGGGTGATAAAGTAAGACTCTGTCTCTAGAAAGAAAACAAAAAAAAAGAAAGAAAGAAAAGAGTTGCTTCAAATAGTGAGTATTGACCAAGGAATTTGGAACATGACTAGTTAAACCTTACATCTTTCAAAGTGTACTGTTAATAGCTGGCAGTCATGTGGCTCACCATATGGAAATGGAGGGAACATTAGGTTGCTTATTTCTGGAGGCAGACTGCCCAAAGGTGATTGTGAGAATGGAGATAGCACTGGAATGTTTACAGTGGGAAGTACGAAGTATAATCAAATGAGTTTAAATAAAATTTAAATTAGTAGGCTTGGGTTCTGAATAATGGAAGGACACGAAGAACTCAGAAAGTGATCTTGGGATCTTTTAGGGGATTGAAGAGTATATTTCTTTTATCAGCATTTTTTAAAAGATTTGGAAAGCCATAAAATAGGGCAAGAGTAAACAGGGTAACAACATGAACTAAATAACTAAATAAATAAATCATAGATCAGAACCAAGTAGAAAGAAGGAGAGTCAGTTTATAATTTGAAACATTAAATGAGAAAAACAAAATATTTTCCTAAATTGACATATAATATTAACGTTCAATTGAAGAAAAACTACTAATACAGTGTATGAAAAATGAACTCAATATCTCTGTGTAAGGTTGATAGAAGTTGTCTTCATTTAAAAGCATACTTTGTTTGACATTGATGGAGCACTTTGTTACTGCAAAGTTGATAGAATGAGGTTTAACTTAAATTTATCTGTGAACCAAAAATCATTTTTGGAAATGTTCTGTATCTGAACTTTATACATTTCTTGCAGCTTAGTTTATTTAATATACTATTTTAGAGTATTTTCTTAGAAGTCCTGCTATTTAGCTTTGTAAGGTGCATTTCTACTAAATGCAACAGCAATATCTTAAGTAACATTAGAAAGAGGTATTTAGAAATATATTGGGTGACTTAGGAACAACTTGATCCTAATGTTCTATGACTTATATGTCTCCTCATGTGGTGACAACTTTCAAATGATGTTTTCAGTACACTACTTGTATTAGAGTATAAGATGAATACAACTGATACCATTTAGTTCATTATTTTTTGGATTAGCATTTGCAATAGCGATTTCCGAACTTCTCACAGTAGGGTAAAAAATGTGCAGATGCAATGGGTTAGGTTAACATTGCAAATTTAGCATCATCTTATTAGTTAAAAACATCAATACATCTGGGACAAAAGGCAGCTTACATCATATCACAAAGATGGTATAAGTACAGCTAGTCCAAGACAGTATGCCATTGGTTATACAGCTTATTGAAAAAAAAATAGGTAGGAAGAAAAAAACCTACCGATGATGGGGGTCTTTTGTTTCTTATGGGCTCCCAGCAGCTGTGGAAATGCTAATAAACATTAGCTTTTATTCTACATCTCTCAACTTTTTTATTTTTTAAAATTTTTTTAATTTTTAATTTTTAAGTTTATTTTTATTTCATATTAATATAAGGGTACATACAATTAGATTACATTGTTTTCATTTGTTATGTAAAGCCCTGGTTATAGTCCTAGGAGATGTGCCATGCACCCCTACATTGTATCCGATAGGTAAGACCTTACCAAATCCACATCGTCCTCACCCCCAACACCCTTCTTGAATTTAAATGTGTTTTTCTCTCATGACTGTATAGTTCTTCATCTACTGGTTTCATATTATATTGACTAGATTGGATGCTTGCTTTTAATTCTTATGATACTTTACTTAAGAGGATGTTCTCCAAATCCTTCCAGATAAATACAAAAGATGTAAAACCTCCATCTTTCCTTACAGCTGAAGAGTATTCCATGGTATACATATACCACAGTTCTTTAATCTATTCATGGGTTGGTGGGCACTTGGGTTGTTTCCACATCTTTGTGATTGTGAATTGAGCTGCTATAAACATTTGAGTGAAAATGTCCTTATGGTAAAAAGATTTTTTTCTTTTGGGTAGGTACCTAGTAATGGGATTGTGGTATCAAATGGAAGATCTGCTTTTAGTTCTTTGAGGATTCTCCATACTTCTTTCCAAAAAGGGGGTGTTTGTTTGCAATCCCAACAACAGTACATAAGTGTTTCCACCTCTGCATATCCGATGAATAGGGAGAATGAGCATTTTTTTCATGTTTTTTTTTGGCCATTCATCTGACTCCTTCAGAGAAGATTCTGGTCATATTCTCTTGTCAACTTGTTGCTGTTAGCTCTTTTATTGTTGATTAGTTTGAGTTCTCTGCCAATTCTGGTTATTAACCCTTTGTGAGATTCATAATGTGAAATGTCTTATTCCATTTGGAAGGTTGTCTATGTACTTTAGTTGTTTAGTTGTTGTGTCCCTAGCTTTGCAAAAGCTTTTTAGCTTGATCAAGTTCCATTTATTTATTTTTAAGTTTGCTGCAATTGGAAATGGGGTCTTCTTTACAAAATCTTTTCCTGGGCTGATCTCATCAAGAGTATTTCCCACATTTTCTTCTAGAGTTTTCACTGTTTCGTGTCTTAGATTTAAATATTTTTAAGTGAGTCAATTTTTCTGAGTGGTGACAAGTATGGATCTAGTTTCAGTCTTTTATATGTGGCAAACCTGTTCTCCCAGCACTATTAGCCCTTTACAATTCTATATTGGCCTTCGTTCAAAACAATGATATTCCTGTTTTGCTCCAATGTCAGAAAAATGTCCAATGCATTTTTTTGTGCCTCTCATTCATTCCATGACAAGAGTTTAGTGACAATACTGAGTATGTTCTTTGACCTTAAAGCACAGGTGATCATTGGTCATAAAAAGAAACAGCCTATTCAATGTGAAAAACCAACAGTTATTTTGGAATACACAAAGTTTATGGGAAGAATGGACAGAGCTGATCAGTAATGTGGATGTTACAGATTTACAGGTCCTACAAATGGTGGAAAAAAATTATTCTTCTGGCTGATGGAAGTTGTAGTTGTGAACAGCTATATCCTTTATTCATTAGATAAAAAGGAGAGTGGAGAAAAAGTGCAAATATACCTTTCTTATAGGAGAATTCTCATCATTTAACTTGTGAGCAATGCCAAGAACAGAAATTCAAGAAAGAGGGGAAGATCATCATTTTCTGACACTGAAAGAAAGGCTTATTGGGAAGATGCATTTTATAATGCAAAATGGAAAAAAAAATCAACAAAGAATTACATGGTATGCAGCAGAAGAAATGAGAAAGGTGGAAGCAGAGAAACCATTTTCTACTGTGAGACATGAAAAAGGAAGCCTGGACTTCATCCTAGAGATTGCTTCAAGAAGGATCACTATAGAGTGACTTAATAACCAAGGGCATCCACTTTGGATGGTGCTAACACTCACCTTTATTGTAACAGCATTTTGTTGGTCCTTTGATGGGACACATGATGCAGAAACAGTGGAATCCCTGAGCTTGTTTTCTTGCTACTAGACTGTTCCCTGTCTGTGGCTCAGAGGTTGGGGATTGCAGCTTTGTTGGAACACAGATGAAAAGACAGCATATCAGCTACATGTTTTATGCAGGAAAAAACCCTGCAGCTGTGGCTTCCCCATTTGGTTTTATTTTTCTCACATAAGAAGAATCAAGAGGCAGAAACTCAGAACTTCTCTGACAGCTCTTCAGTGACATCAGACTCGGGTTCCTTCTTCTCTTCTATCTTATACTTGTTACTCTCAGGAATGATTTTCTTAAGGTCGGTGATCAGAGGTCCGGTAGGCAGTTCAACCAGGTTCGGTCTAGCCGAATACCCTGCTCGCTGTGCCAGATATTGCTGCCACCCAGTCCCCCCTATCAATGACGGACAGGCAGCACCGCAAATGGAATGATTGATGGCTGAAGCTCACTGTGGCATTCAGCAGCTAAAGTTCGCTCAGGCGTTATAGCACTCTCAACTTTTTAACATTCACCTATGGCTGGACAAATACCTAATCACTTCACATTCTCTACAATCTTAATTTTGTGAGTCACAGTCCCATATCTCAGTAGCATATGCAGTATTAATACTAGGGCTCAAGTGTACCTTTAAGAGCAATGGGTAACTTGGGGTTTCTTACAACAGGTTAGTGATATTTCAGAGTGCTGGTCTATAAATGGAATCTATAAACTGATCCGTTGTGGCTTCAATATTTGCCTAAACTATGTTTGGAAAGAGTTGTTTTCTCAGTAATCCCTGAAAAGAAGATTTAATATAAAATTCTATCACTCTGGGCAGATTTGAAAGGTGAATGTAGGAAGTGATAATATTCCCACAAAGAGTGCATTTTTAACCTTATATATATTTATCTGTTTTTTAACAGTTCAAGGCCTGGCAGACCTCCTAAGTGTTCTTTGGGAGTGTTGCAGGACAATGCTCGTCTTCTGCTCCATGCAGTCCCAAGCCTCTTATCGCCAGGACTTATCACTCCAGCAGGTAATAAAATCCATCCTGTGATCAGACTTGACTCTTCATACTGCCAAACATTTGAAATAAACTAATATGGATCTAACTGCCTTGCCCTTCAGTGTGTTTCAAGCTCTGCTAGTACAAATATCTTAACACAATAATTAAGTAAATGAGGTGAGGAATATATTAACCAGTATGATGTAAACATTCCAAATTGTGTATGAAATCAGCACATTGTAACCCATAAATGCATTAATGTATGCATGATCTACCTCTTTATGATTTAATAAAAAATAATTATCAGTATTCATGAAAATAACATTTGTTACTCCAGTGACTCAAATCAAATTCAAATCAAATGGGCATGATTTAAAACAAAAATGTCATACCTTTTCAGAAAATTCCTTTCAAGGCCTTATCTTACATATGTATGTATATATATGTTTGTGTATTGAGAACAGAGAGGGAGTACTAGCTAAAATAGCATCTTCTCAAAACCTCCGTCAATATTAGGCACACCTAATTACTTATATGTCTCAGTGATATTCTTTTTGTTTTATGGGGTTCTGAGAATCCATGTATGTTTTCCAAGTTACCACTCTAGGTTAAAAAGTAGAAATAAAATGTATCTCTTCTAGATGAGCCTTATGATAAGAAAAGAAAAAGGTGCAGGTGTTCATTGACCTGAATAATGTTTTAGTGTTTTTCATTGAACACTGTGAAAATTGGTAAAAATATCAGTCTAATAAATTAGCAATGAACTCTTTTGATTCCCTAGAAAGTACCTAAAAGTACACAAAATACTTAAAAATACCCTTAATATTTCTCTAATTAAATCTTTAAAAATAATTAAAGGTATTATATGATAAAAATGAATTTAATGACAGTGAACTCTTCATATTGTATAAACCTTCTGTTACACAAAGATTTATAAATCACTCACTATGTTTTGAATATTAATTCTTATTTAAAGCAAAAATATACCGAATAGTAGTTCTTGTCACAGTAGTATTAGGGAGAAAGGAATATAAACCTATAATTGCATTAAAGTGTGATAGAGGCTAAAATATAAGAACAGACAAGGTTCTATGAGATCACCAACCCAGAAGCAACTACAATGATGAAAGAGATGAGAACTTTGCAATTATGTCTTATAGGGTGAGCATGGGACAGATAGAGAATCAGGATAAGAGAATTCCAGGAAGATAGAAGAGTACAGACAGATACATATAATGATGAGAATGAACCCAGTATAGTAGGGGGAGTAGCAATTAAGTTGGAGAGAATGAAGCAAAGATTTGAGGTGGAAGACTAATAGATGATGCAGTGGGAATAAAAAGGAGAGGGAAAAAAGCCAGCTTATGAAACTAGCTTTTGACTTACTATGTTAAACAGTTTGTTTTTCTATATAGATCAATGGTTTCCAAAGTGTCTTTCAGGACTTTTCCTACTGGCTGACATGGAATTGGGGCTCCACACTTCTTTCTCGGTTAGAATTTTACATTTTTGTTCACATAGGATTCTGTTTGGTTTTGTTTTAAAACTGTTTATAGGTAAAAGGAACCAGGGCTAAAAAATTGAGCAAATGTTCTAAAATAAATTGCTGTGGAGGGTAGATAGCAATGGTGAAGAAAAAATGTCAGCTACATATCAAGGAGAAATACTATGAGCCTGAATGGTGGCAAGTTTCAATAGAATGGAAAAGTAGTTGAGAAGTAATCAATTCAGTAATTAGAATTAATAATATGACGATTGATTAAATGTAGACAGTGACAGGTAAGAGACTAAAGTGATTTATATCTAGATTGGGTAACAAGCCGAATGATAATATCATTACCTAATATTGAGAATTCAGGAAGAGATTCAGACTTTTTTTATTATTAATTGGTTCATGTTCATCAAGGGTACAAAGAATTAGGTTACACTGTTTGCATGTATTAGGTCAAGTCCTTCTTACAGTTATGTCCCACCCCCAAGTGGTATGCCGTATGCCATAAACCCCAATCCCCTTTCTCCTGTTCTCTCTCCCTCCCTCATTCTCTTACCCTCTATCTTGAATTAATTTGAATTTTTCTCTTTTGTGGATATGTATTAGATAAGACCTTGATGGGAAGAAAATAAATTTGTGGCTTTAAGTATTCATAAACAAATTCTTATATGAGAAGAATATGTGTACCAATGAATATGGAGGGGATAACAGTATTGGAAGTATATCATACTGGTCAATCAGAGATAATCTATTTCTTGGTTTCTAAAATACATTGCAGGAGTCTAGAAATAGCACCATGTAATTAATAAAATCTCTGTGTGGATTTAGAGGGAATGTACAGATGAAAGAGAGAAAAAAATGAAGCTAACCCACTCTAGTGTAAAGATTAGTAGCATATCTGTTAAGGAAAGGCTCTATTATACATTTATTAAGTTCCGAGTATGTGCTAGGCATTGATTACTCATTTTTAACATATATTTCATTTAATATTCATAGTATACATATGGATATTGCTTTTTAAAGTAAATAATCTTTGGCTTAGTGAGTTTATATGAATTTCTCAAGGTCACAAAGTAAGTAAGTGGCACAGCAGAATTTTCAATTCAGATCCTTTTAGCTCCAGAGCTCTTTCATTCTTATTATGATATTTATAGTATCTATGAAAAGACAGTTTGAATCTTTCAACCTCTCGTAATTTACTTAGCATATATCTTCACTTCCTTCAAGATAATGATGGCTCCTCCTTGAATTCAAGACTTGGTGTTACTACCTACAACTTGGCTTTTTCTCCAAATGAGTCCATGAAAAAAAGTTTAGACAAAACTAAATTTTTATCTTTTGGATTCTGTCTAAAAGGGGATGATAGAGCTAGATAGAAAGCTGCATCAGGAAAAGCGTAAGCACATCTGTTGAAGATGAAGGCAGAAGAAAAAGTAGGGGAAGGTGAAAGAATCTGCATAGCTCTAAAGTGAGTCCCCTTACTAGTTTACATGAATTTATTTCAAATGGCCAACAATACCTTACTCAAGTATAGTCATAGGTTAGCAAAATTCTTCTATAAAGCATGTGCTATTATGTGCTATTTTCTATAAATTATGGGCTATTTTGTATCAGACACACTTTATTCCTCCATTAGCAAAGATAATTTAGATATCAGTGAGTTTCATGTTATTTACTATATGTTCTCAATTTAGATGTCAGTGAGTTCTCAATTAAGATACAAGTGAGTTTCATATTTTATGTTATATACCATGCATTGCACACTTAAATGTTGCTAATTTTTGGGAGGGGTTCCATTTTTTATTTTATTTTATTTTATTTTTTTAAATAATTTTATTGAATTACAATTATGTACATTGGTGCAATCATAGGGCACAATGTGCTTCATATACAATCAGAAATATTTTGATCGTACCGTTACAGATAGCCTTCATGGCATTTTCTTGATCACTATATAAAGACATTGATACTCTACCTTTAATAAGTTATTTTATTTTTAATTGTTTATTTATTTATTTATTTATTTTTATTTATTTATTATTTTTTTTTTTTTTTTGTAGAGACAGAGTCTCACTTTATCGCCCTGGGTAGAGTGCTGTGGCGTCACATTGCTCACAGAATCCTCCAGCTCTTGGACTTAAGCGATTCTCTTGCCTCAGCCTCCCGAGTAGCTGGGACTACAGGCACCCGCCACAGCGCCCGGCTATTTTTTTTTTGTTTGTTTTGTTTTGCAGTTCGGCCGAGGCCGGGCTTGAACCCGCCACCTTCGGTATATGGGGCTGGCGCCCTACTCGCTGAGCCACAGGAGCCGCCCTATTTTTTTTATTTTTTGTTTTTTTTGAGATAGAGTTTCACTTTGTCATCCTCGGTAGAGTGCTGTGGCATTACAGCAAATAGCAACCTCAAACTCTTGGGCTCAAGCAATCCTCTTACTACAGGCACCCGCCACAATACCTGCTATTTTTGTAAAGATGGAGTCTCACTCTTGCTCAGGCTGGTCTCAAACTCCTGAGCTCAAGTGATCCACTTGACTTGGCCTCCTAGAGAGCTAGTATTACAGGTGTGGGCCACTGCATCCAGCCAGGGCTTATGTTTTTACAGATAGGCTGCCCTATAGCTTCCTATAAAAATTCCACGAAGACTTTGGACATAGAACTGGCAGCCACTTAGGTCTCACCCAGTATTAAAGGCCATTTTGAGGCTCATAAACACAATCCTGCTCCCTGCATGGAGGAGAGGGGTTTGGGAAGTCATAGGGGCAGAGAAGTACCTTAAGACTCACCTGCTGCACTATAATCGACCCTCCACATGCGCTGTGATGCAGGTCGGTCAGGGCATGGGATGATGAATGAGATGACAAACACCACAAAAAGGCAGAGAAACAATGAAAGGAAAAATGCCACTGCTCGGCATCGGGACAGCCGGGAACGTAGAGGCATGCTTTTCAAGTTATCTTCATTTTTTAGTCGGTTTCCCAGGTTTTCCTGTGATTTTCTGTCCTCATTTTTCAAGGGGTGGATTTCAGCTTCGTGGTCCCTGCTGTCCATCATCGTGTGCACATCCCAAAGTCTAACTGCTGGTCACTGTGCCAATAAAACAAGAGGTAGGAGAGGCTGGCAGTCCCACAGCACAGAGAGGGGCTCCTCCCATGGCTGAGCCACAGCCCAGGAAACAGAAGTTAGATAAAAGTTCAGGGCATTATTCTCAATAACCATACTTAAGGAGGTTTCTAATTAATGCAGAAAGGCAAATCAGTGTGTAGAGCCAGCAGGCAGGAAATATTTTCCGCCTTAACACTAGAGTAAGCCTCAAGGAAGTGATGCCCACACATTATACATTAACTAAACCCCACCTACTGACCTGATAGCACTCCAGCCTCCAGCACAGGTGGGGAAGGTGGCCCAGGTAAGAATTTGGTGAAACCAACATTCTCACACATGGCATTCCTAGAGGGTCAAAGACTCAAAATTCAACGTTTCCTAAATTGGCTGGGCATGGTGGCTCACACCTGTAATCCTAGCACTCTGGAAGACCTAGGTGGGAGGACAACTTGAGCTCAGGAGTTTGAGATCAGCCTAAGCAAGAGTGAAACCCCTGTCTCCACTAAAAATAGAAAAAGAGGCTCGGCACCTGTGGCTCAGCAAGCTAAGGGGCCAACCACGTACACCCAAGCTGGCGGGTTCAAATCCAGTGCGGGCCCACCAAACAATGATGTGCAACCAAAAAATGGCCGGGCATTGTGGCGGGCGCCTGTGGTCCCAGCTACTTGGGAGGCAGAGACAGGAAAATCCTTTGAGCCCCGGAGTTGGAGGTTGCTGTGAGCTGTGATGCCAGAGCACTCTAACCAGGGTGACAGCTTGAGGCTCTGTCTCAAAAAAAAAAAAAAAAAAAAAGAAAGAAAAAGAGCAAGCAATTCCATCTATCACTGAGCAAGAGATATGAACAGAACCTTCTCTGAAGAAGATAGACAAATGGCTTACAAACACATGAAAAAATGCCATCGTCCTTAATCATCAGAGAAATAGAATCAAAACTACCCTAAGAAATCACCTAACCCCAGTGAGAACAGCTCACAGCACAAAGTCCCAAAGCTGCAGTTACTGGGGTGGATGCAGAGAAAAGGAATACTTTTATACTGTTGGTAGGACTGCAAACTAGTAACAGCCTCTTTGAAAAGAAGTATGGAGAATTTTCTTTTCTTTTCTTTTTTGGCATCACAACTCACAGCAACCTCCAATTCCTGGGCTCAAGCGAGTCTCTTGCCTCTGCCTCCCAAGTAGCTGGGACTACAGGTGCCCGCCACAACACCTGGCCATTTTTCTTTTTTTTTTTTGGTTGCAGGTGTCATTGCTGTTTGGCGGGCCCGGGCTGGATTCGAACCGCCAGCTCAGGTGTACGTGGCTGGCGCCTTAGCCCGCTGAGCCACAGGCGTGGAGCCAAGTATGGAGAATTTTCAAAGAACTCAAAATAGACCTTCCATTTGATCCTGCAATCCCATTACTAGCTATAAACCCAGAAGAAAAAAAAATCATTTTATCATAAGGACATTTGCACTAGATTGTTTATTACACTTCAATTTACAATTGCCAAGATATGGAAACAAACCAAGTGCCCATCAAATCATGAACAGATTAACAGACTGTGGTATATGTACACCATAGAATACTATTCAGCCATAAAATGATGGAGACTTGGGTGGCGCCTGTGGCTCAAAGGAGTAGGGTCCCAGCCCCATATACCAGAGGTGGTCAAATCAGGCCCCAGCCAAAAACCGCCCCCCAAAAATAAAAAGATGGAGACTTGGCTCAGCACCTGTGGCATAGTGGTTACAGTGCCAGCCACATACACCAAGGTTGGTGGGTTTGATCCAGTCCAGGCCAGCTAAACAACAATGACAACTACAACAAGAAAATAGCCGGGTGTTGTGGCAGGTGTCTAGTCCCAGCTACTTGGGAGGCTGAGGCAAGAGAATCACGTAAGCCTAAGAGTTTAAGGTTGCTGACTGCTGTGATGCCATGGCACTCTACTGAGGGCAACAGTGAGACTCTGTCTCAAAAAAAGAAAAAAAATGGCAGACTTTACATCTTTTGTAGTAACCTGGACAGAGTTGGAGAACATTCTTCTTGGTAAAGTATCACAAGAATGAAAAAGAGGGCTCGGCGCCTGTGGCTCAACGGGCTAAGGCACCAGCCACGTACACCTGAGCTGGCGGGTTCGAATCCAGCCCCCGGGCCCGCCAAACAACAATGACGGCTACAACCAAAAAAATGGCTGGGCGTTGTGGCGGGCGCCTATAGTCCCAGCTACTTGGGAGGCGGAGGCAAGAGACTCGCTTGAGCCCAGGAATTGGAGGTTGCTGTGAGCTGTGATGCCATAGCACTCTACCCAGGGCGACAGCTTAAGGCTGTGTCTCA
>CAUYON010043115.1:0-18763 GCA_963573935.1 Arctocebus calabarensis | reverse complement strand
AGGATATATACCCAATAAAGGAATTATAGGATCAAATGGCAGATCTATTTTTAGATCTCTAAGTATTCTCCAAATATCTTTCCAAAAGGAATGTATTAGTTTGCATTCCCACCAACAGTGTAGAAGTGTTCCCCTTTCTCCACACAGAGAACATATTTGAAATCTAGAGAAATGGAAACTATGAAACAGGAACACATGAGCCAAGGCAATGTAAAAGACCACAGAGAATCTCAGTATTAAGACCAGGAAAATAAAATTCAAGGTAACAGGTGCTGATGAGGTAAAAAAGGAACGCTTTATAATGATGGAGCTTGTGACTCATAGTGGAATATAAGTGTCATGAATAATTATGCACCAATGAACCTAGCACTAAAATGTAGGAAGCAAAATCTTCAGAAAATCCGAGAAAAATTTGACAGAATCAAAATTGCAGGTAGAAAATTTGTAACTTTGGCAGATCCAGTGGATGCAAAGGTAAAGACAAAGAGGATAGGCACATTATATATATATATGTCTGAACCCTAAAAAGACGATAAATCTTTCATAAGCACTGAGGAACAAACTTTTGCCATGTCTCAGGCCTAAGAAATGCCCTAATAATATCACCAAAGAAACATCACTATTGACCTGAACTGTTCAATATTAAGGCACAATTCACATCTGTCTATGGAGCACTTTAATACAGTTTATTTGAATTGTGGTGGGATGTAAGTGTCGAACACATATCAGATTTTGAAGACTCAGTGTAAAAGTAGCAAAATATCTTATGAGTATTTTCATATTGATTAATGTCCAAATGATAATATTGTGGATATACTGGGTTAAATTAAAATGTTGTTAAATTTGATTTTCCCTGTTTCTTTTTACCTTTTTTAATGTGAGTACTAGAATATTTAGGGTTATCTGCGAAGCTCTTACAGATGTGGCTTGCATTATATCTCTATTAGATAATGCCTTTATAAATCATGTTCCTTTATATAATGTAATATATTAAAAAATAAAACATAAAGGTAATAACAAAATCCCGAACCCCTTAGTAATTGACTAATATACAAAAAGCGTAAATTACAAATTCCTATTTAAAATTTTTGTGAGTGTCAAAGAGCATGCCAAAGTGACAATGTCAGAACATCTAGAAAGTAAATGTGCATAATAAAAATAATACATAGTCACGCATTGCTTAACAACAGGGACATGTTCTGAGAAATGCATTGTTAGGTGATTTTGTCATTTTGTCAACCTTGCAGAGTGTAGTTACACAAACCTGATGGTGGAGCCTACTGTATACCTGCTGTAGCCTCTTGCTCCAAGTTATAAACCTATAGGGCATGTTATTGGATACTACAGGCAAATGTACCATGGTGGGCTCTAAGCAAGATCTAAGCCTATTGTAACAGAAGAAGTACAGTCAAAACAGGGTATAAAAGGTAAAAAATGGTACACATATATAGGGCACTTACCATGATTAGAACTTGCCAGACTGACATACATATATAGGGCACTTACCTGGACAGAAACCTACCAGAAGTTTCTCTGGGTGAGTCAGTGAGTGAGTGGTGAGTGAATATGAAAGCCAAGGACATGACTGCACAACTGTAGACTTCATAAACACTGTACACTTAGGCCACACTAAATTTAAAAACAAGTTTCTTTCCTCAGTAATAAATTAAACTTAGTTTGTTATCACTTCTTGACTCCATAAAGTTTATATTTTTAAAATTTTTTGACACTTTTGTGATAACAGCTTAAAACACATTTTTACAATACTATACAAATTGTACTAATACCATAGATTTTTTTCGGTCTTTCTATTTTTATACATGTTTTCTATTTTAATGTTTCTTTATTTTAAACTTGTTTGTTAAAAATGAAGATGCAAACATACGCAGTAGCCTAGACCTACATACAGCCAAGGTCATCAATATCAATGGGGGCAGTAACATGCTGGGAGCTAACATTTCTCAGGATAACAGAGCCTTCTTCTGGGAGACTTCCTGAAGAACCTGCCTGAGACTGTTATAATTAACTTTCTTTTTTTATACATAGAAAGAATACACCCTAACATAACATTTAAAAAAGTATAGTATAGTAAATATATTAACCAGTAACATAGCCATTTATTATCATTATCAAGTATTATGCCTACTAGAGTGATGCATGTGCTATGGAAGCTATGGTATCACCAGGCAAAAGGAACTTTTCAGCTCCGTTGTTATCTTAAGGCACCACGATGGTATATGCAGCCCACTGTTGACAGAAATGACATAATAATAGTGCATGACTATATACCAAAACGTGGGATAATTTCCCAAAGGAAATTAAAAGCCCTAATTATCTCATCGCTAAATTAAAAAAATGGAAATAAATGAACTAAACTGTCTACTCAAGAAATTAGGACAACAGAAAGTATATTACCCTCAGAGGTCTTACAGTCATGTTCAGGAAAGAAGTCCTCCAGCATGTTTGTCTCAGTATAGGACATCTGTGAGCTAAGCAACAGGGGCTCGCTTACCTCCTCTCTACTGCTTTTAAACACAAAACAAATTTGGCAGACTTTCCCCCATTTTGCAGATGAGAAAACGGGCTCAGCAAGGCTAAGTGATTTGTTCCAGACCTCAAAACAAAATAGTACACGCATGATTGGCTCTTGGGGTTTCCAGTTCATCACACTGGTTCCAGCAAATGTTCAGCGACGTGATTGAGAGAGTCCTATGAGTTATAGGACAGGAATTCAAAGGTGAAAAATGGACATGTCCAATCATTATGCTTGGCTTGACTTGGTTGGCATCACTTGGGATAGTTTCAGGAACTTTAGTCTCTTCCTCTATAAGACAAAGGAATGACAAAAGGTGACTGTTTAAGGCCCTTTTGGAAGGTAGCCATGAGAGGGGCTGTGGGCAGGTCAACTTTCCTGATATGTGAAGGGTGTCACTGGTTTCTGGTGGAAAAGGCCTCCTTCTATCGCAATGCAGCATGCGCTAACATGCGCCATCATGTAGGGGGCGCTCCTGACATCCATCCCATTAAGAATCCTTGAAATTTGGGTTGTCTACCCTAGTAACACCCTAATAGTGACTTCTCAGGTGGACACATTGCCACTAATGCTTCATTAGCTGCAAAATTGACTTCAAAAGAATTTATCACCCCTTTTCTGCTAAAAGAAAGAAGACAATCATAAAACATTCGGGGAAAAAAGTCAATGCATTGGTGCATTCTAATCTGTTTAATCCTTCTTAAGGCACATTTTTTAGATTCCTACTGTGAACAAGACCGAACACTAGCCCTGGAGAAACATACATGCTCTGACAGTCTGTTATTTTTCCAGTTGTAACAACAAAGACCCTCCCAGGCAACTCAGGTGGCATTCAATATTAGAGTATTACTTGGACAGGCCACCTAACCACTGGGGACCTAGAGAAGTCCCTCAGCCTGCAATAGAGATGAACAGAGGCATAAGGAAGAATAGACTCTCAGTCACGCATCCCCCCAAAGATGGGATCATAATGGGAGCACTGGAAGCTTCAACATCTTTCCAGAATACCACATGATTGCTATTGCCACGAAATTCCTTTTTAATAATGACCATGCCTATTAAGGGTCAGGGCCTCTGCTGAACCCTCTCCAATTCTAATGATTTTCTCTATTTCATATTGTATACTCTATTTAATTTCTTTTGTGCATGTGCCTTGGTTTCTGATTCTGTTCTGAAAAATTTCTTAGCTTACTGTGTCTGGATTTTAAATGATCATAGAATGCCCTAATGGGTCCACTTCATTGATTCATTTAACCAGTATTTATAGTGCTTCTGGTATGTGCCAATCTTGATCTAGTTTCTGGGAATTCCAAATTTAGTGAGAGTGTTCCAGGTCCTAAAGTGTGTGTGTGTGTGTGTGTGTGTATTTGTGTGTGTGTGTGTGAGAGAGAGCGTGTGAGAGATAAACCAATCAATATGATCCTATTTTTATCTTAAAAAGATTCTTCTTGATGGTTAAAGAATACCTCCGGGGTGGGGGAGCAGGTAGCAAGGAAGAGATGAGAACAGGCAGGAGCCTATTACAGTAATTCAGGTGAGATTAATGGCTTGGATCACACTGCTGGCAATAGAGATGAAAAAACGAGGAAAAATGTGAGAGCATACTAGGTAGCATAATAAGCACTTACTGGTTTCTTAGATGCTAGACATTAATGAAAGGGAGGTTTAGGGTTTGAGCAATTGAATTGATGGTGATAACACTTATTGAGGAAGCTCAGAGAAAAGGAGACAGATGGGGAAAGATGTTAAAATAAAGAGCTTTGGAAATTTAAAATTGGCAATATCAGGGAGAAATAGTTGAATGAGGAAGAATGGAGCTCAGAGAAGTTAGCTGGATCAGAAATTTAAATTTGTTAGTTATAGCAGATAGATGGCACTTAAAGCCACCGTCAAGGAAGAGATAATGAGGGGAGAGACCACAGAGGGAGAGGGGAAAGATTCCCCCAAAATCCTAAGTCTGAGGGGAGGAAGGAGTAGAGAGAACTATGTGACAGGGAAGATGTGGGTGACTGTAACAAATGTTGGGAGATTGAATAATATGAGGACAATAAACATGGAGTTTATTGATGGATGATCTTTAGAAAAGTGGGTCACTGGGAGTGGAAGTCAGAGAAAGAGAATTGGGAGGTAAAGGAGGATGCCAAAGTCGCCCTTTGTCTCATGCTTCCAGCTTTGTTCTGCTATCCCTGCCACAGTGACGATACCTGTTGTGCATTTTTATAAATTAAAAAATACACAGATGAATATCCAATTCTTTCCTTGTATTTTTCACTTGTATTTTCCATTAAAAAATGCACAGATAAATATCCAATTCTTTCCTGTGTATTTTTTGCTTACACAATAAGTAAAATAGCAATAAGTAGGGGTCAGAAAAATGGTGCAGGAAGTGGAGGCGTAGCGCTTTGCCTTTTAGAAGAGGCAGGCACCAGAATGTATTTGCTTGCTGAGGGGAATGATTTATTGGAGGCAGAGGTGATCATGTTTCAGGAAAGAATGTAACCAAGGAAGGATCATCCTTCAGAAGGTAGGGCTGTCACCAAGGGAAGGGACTCAGAATCTAAGAGCAATGTTGGCCTTTATTAATACTAAGGACACTTCCTCTATCATGGCATTTTAAGAGAAGGAGAAAGTGAGTAGGGACAATGAAGTCTTGAGCATGGTTGGGGAGAAGTTGAGAGAGCTTTGGTGACTTCTGTTCCTGTCAAGCATGAGACAAAGCCATCAGTTGAAACTCTAGATGGAGGAGGAAGTGTGGGAGGTATGGGAAGAGAGAAGTTATTCACCTTAGGGAGTGGGACACTGAGCCTCCTTGGGAGAGATGGTCAGCTCTCTGGGCAGTGGTAAGGGCCCGCTAACACTTGGTGCCATTACATTAACACGAAACGTGTCTTCTCTGTTGTGCAACTGTTTCCTCCCATGACATGAGAGGTGGACACATTGCCACTAACGCTTCATTAACTTGAAGGGGGGATTTGGGGGGAGCCTCTGAGAAGAGAGATGTGGTGGCTGGTGTGTTCAGGGGAGTGAGATGGAGGGACTGTGAGTGAAGGAGTTGAGAGAATTTTCCAGGAAATTAGTTACGTAGGAGGGAAGAGGAGGAGGGGTAGGGTAAATTCACACTTAATTGGTGCAATGCGCATATTCTGGGTGAAGGGCACACTTCACTTTGACTTTAACCTTGACTTAAAATGTGTGAAAGCAAATTATGTAACCAGAATGTGTGTGCCCCTGAAATTTTCTGAAATAAGTAAAAAAAGAAAAAATATTAAAAATGACATCAAAATTAAAAACAGACTTCACCCCAATGCAACAAAGTCATGTAAAAAATGTGCTCTTGTATCTTAAATCTATAAAAATAAAGTATATGTTAATAAAAAAGATTATTCATGAGGGGTAAGATGGACAAGAGTGGGAGGGAAGTCATGAGAGATAAAGGATGATGACCCAAATGGTGAGGATGAGGTCAAAGAATTGTGGTGGTGGGAGTGGTGGGGGCTTTTCTGCAGTATGTGGCCCGGAATGGTAGGAGCTAGTGGTCAGGGGGTGGGATGATTAAGTTAATATTTCACAGATGCTATTGTTTCAGTTCATGAAAAGATCTAAGGTGTGACTATGGGAGTGGGTAGTTGAGATATCGTGGAGAAAAAGGGGAAGGAGTGGAGAAACCAGGGACTTAATGGGTCAGCACTGGAGGCTGAGCTTAGTGTTGATGAGGACTGGGCCAAGGGTGAAGAGGAAACAGCCAAGAGCTCGGGTCTTCAAGATGAGGGGGTGTGGTCGGGAAGTCAGAGGGTAACAGCAATAAGGACAGGGTGCGAGTTCTGAACCTGCATGTTTTATGATAGCAAGAAGTGGAGAGCAGAGAGGATGCCTCCCCCATCTTAAGACTCTGAAGTTGTGGGCTATGAGAGAACAGAGCACTTTCCACTTAGAGGGGCTGCTGGGAAAGTGGTAGCACAGAGAACATCTGAGTTTCGACAAAGGCAAAAAAAGCGTAAAGGATTTCCAAGAAAAGCCTGATAATTTAAGGGCATTAACTGACCCCAGAGCTGGATTCCAGAGGGTTGTAGAGGAAGGGATTATGTTTATGGAGGAGGGGTTGGATTAGAGGATGTACAAAGCAGCCTGGAGTGGCGTGTCCACCTGCTCTCTGCTCACTGCTTTCTCTGTGGAGCCAAGTTTACAAACCAGACTCACTCACGGGTAACCAACCATTCTACGATTGGTCAGAAATTCTGCCTGGAAAATCCTCTAAAAGCCAGGCAATGATGACTTGATTACAGAACATCCTAGGAAATTACCCAGAACCAATTCCCTCTCCCAGGGCTGTGGAAGAGCAGGTACGCCACAGGCCCTAGACTCCTGTGTAAAAAGTAGCCAGTCACAATCCTCTTTCAGAGCAGAAGTCCTCTTTATAGCATGGTCAGTAGCTCATGTTTAAACATGTTTAATGTATGTAACATTATTTCTAGAGTTCTAGCTCAAATTAGTATTGGCAATTTCTGCTTTAGGAGTATGATTACGTTTTCTTAAAAGCTCCCCTCACCCCCCCAAAGGTCAAAGAAACATGATTTTTCCCTCCTAGCTTAGCAAAACAATAAAGATTGGTAGTATCCATGGCTGATAAAGGTGTGAGAAATGGATACGACTACGCTCCATGAGTGAATTGGGCAGTGAATTGGTTCCACATTTATGGAGGAGAATTTGTGGATATTAGTTACAGCTTTAAATGATGTTATCCATTGACACCAAATTTCACTTCCAGTAGAATCTAATCTAGAAAACAGTCTCAATGTATTTCAGGTGCACAAAGCTGTATTTTAAAAAAATGTTGATTGTGATATTGTTGAAATAGCAAAAAATTGTGAACAGCCTGCTGGTCTGTCAATGGAGTAATGATAGAGGAATTATCCTATGTCTTTACCAAGAAATACTAGAGAGCATTTAAAAGAAGAAGCAACAACAACAACAACAACACAACAACAAAGACAGATCTGTAAGTACTGACATGAAAGGATGTCTTTGTTATATTGTTAGGCAAACAAAGTTACAGACTAATATGTCTAGTCTGACTGCATTCTTTTGCAAATGGAAATACATATATAAGTTATTATATGCTTGGGTCTATATCTTTGTGTATGTGATATTAGATGTTTGTATCTAGATTTATATCTCTATCTATTTCTGTATAAAAGATACCATACATTATCAAATCTAAGACTTGCTTCTGTTATATTTTCATATCTCTTAAATCAAGATGTACTTTATAATGTTTGCTGTATTATAATTTCATTGAAAGTAGTTTTTTCCCTTATTTCTTGGCAGTACAGAAATGAATGGTGCATTTTATAATTGACAGAACATTGGGTATGATAAAAATGATAGGGAAATGGATGAGTAGAGAGAAAAAAAAGATTTAAATGTGTAAGCATAGGAAAAAGGATAGACATCAAATAGTTACTAGTTGTCTTTGAGGTTGGTATTGAAATAACAGTGGGCATTTTTATTGCCTTCTTCAAAATATTCTTAAATATAGTATGGTATTTTAATTGAGATAAAAATGCCCAAATCCTAAGTGAACATCTCAAAGAGTTTTTATAGGTGTGTATATCATCGTCTTTTAGTATCATGGGGCATTGGTTCCAGGACCCCTGCAGACACCAAAATCTACAGATGCTCAAGTCCCTGGTATAAAATGGTATACTTTTGCATACGACCTACACACATCCTCTCATGTACTTTAAATTATCCCTAGATTATTTATAATACTTAACACAATGTAAATGGTATGTAAATATTTGTTATACTGAATTATCTAGGGAATAATGGCAAGAAAAAAAGTCTGTACATGTACACTACAGATGTAACCATTCACCTTTTATTACCAATATTTTCAGTCCACGGTTGGTTGAATCCATGGTTGGTGGAACCCATGCAAATGGAGTGGGGACTGTGCATGTGTAACCACGACCTAGGACATTTCCATCACCCCAGGAGTTTCCTTTATACCCTTTCCCAATCAATATTCATCCTCTCAGCTTGGCGCCTGTAGCTCAGTGGCTAGGGCACCATCCACATACATGGGAGCTGGGGGGTTTGAATCCACCCTGGGCCAGCTAAATAACAATGACAACTGCAACCAAAAAATGGCCGGATGTTGTGGCGGGTGGTCCTAGCTACTGGGGAGGCTGAGGCAGGAGAGTCTCTTACACCCGAGGGTTTAAGGTTGCTCTCTACTGAGGGCAAAATAGTGAGATTCTGTCTCAAAATAAATAAATAAATAAAAATAAAAAAATTTCATCCTCTTAATATAAACTGTATTCTGTCTTCTATCAAAGCAGATTATTTTTGCCCATTCTGAACAGTAAGTAAAATCATGTGTGAATTTCATTCATCACATAGAATATGCTATTTTATTTGGCTTCTTTTGCTTGACAAAATATTTTGAAGATTCATTCATATTATTGTATGTAGAAGTAACTTTGTTGCTGCCTGATGTTATATCGCATGAATATATACCCTTATTTCTTTATTTTTCTGTCGATGGACTTTGAGTTGTTTTCATTTGGGGGCTATTATGAACAAAGAATTTATAAACATTCTTCTGGCTGTCTTTTGGTGGACATATGACCTCGATTTTCCTCAGCAGAAATATGCCTAAGAGGAGAATGGTGGAATCATAAGGCAAGCATATGTTTGCCTTAGTAGATATTGCCAAAACAGTTTTCCAAAGTGCTGATTTTCTGTCTTTTTTATAAGTACCGATAGTTTGTCTCTATTATACAGAGATTTTACTTCTTTGTATATTCAAAGAGAAAGATAAAGAAAGGTTTTCTCAAGAAATAAAATGAAACTAATTTGGTCTCTGAAAATTTGAGCTGGAGTCTGGCGCTGCATTTATTTATCAGGTAGGTGAGTTTCATCTCTGATTCTCAGCTTCTCTACATCAATAAAATGAGGATAATAAGGCCTTATTTATAATGCAGCATTTAGCTTTCCTCGATATTTCTGCATCCAGATTAAATACCAAAATAATTACATTTCTTCAATAAAAATACTATTTAAAAATAGCTGAACTACTGTTATAAATTGACTTTGCAATCACCAGTGTGTGTGCATATGTGTGTGACATCATTAGCAATTGCAGAAAGTGTACTGACCAATTTTTATTCTCTGTAGATGCTAACAGGTGCTCCTGGATGGAGCCGGGATTAAAAACAGGTAGAAATTCACAAAACTGGTCAGTATTCACAGAGTGATAATCAGTTACCCTGCTTGGGACACAATTTGTATTTTTATAGGTGAGAATTGTTTGTATTTTATAGGTGAGAATTGTTTGTATTACTATCAATTTACTCCCAAGGTCATAAAAATTTTCAGACATAATAAAAAGCATAAAATAATCCAAATTTATGAGCTAGTGAGTACTCTTACTAAATTTCAAAGTCTCATGATTTTTCCCTGTACTACATGCTTTCTCAAATATAACACGATTCTTATTAATTCCTTATTTCAAAAGAGGCTTGACTTAATTATTGTACTGAGGGTGGCAGGTTTGACAAATTGCAACAAAAAATAGCCGGGTGTTGTGGCAGTCACCTGTAGTCCCGGCTACTTGGGAGGCTAAGGCAAGAGAATCGCCTGAGCCCAGGAGTTGGAGATTGCTGCGAGCTGTGATGCCACGGCACTCTCTCGAGGGTGATAAAATGAAATTCTGTCTCTAAACAAAACAAAACAAAACACATATGCATATATAGCTAACTTAATGAGTATTGGATAAAACATTTTTGGTCAAAAGAAGAGCTCAAACCAAGAGGGAAAAATGTAATATAGAAAGCTTTTCTTAAAAAAAAAAAAAATGGCAGCTTCTATTCAAATTAGTAAATAGTTCATACGTACCTACTATGTGATTCATAGAGGAATAATAATTTGTCTTTATTGAGTATCTACTCACAGTGTTGTGATTTGACCTCATGTTTGGACAGGAACCGACCTCAAAGGATACCCATGAATATTAAAATTATATCTGATAATATATTTTCAGAAGTCTGAATAATTCAGTCCAGAACATGGCCATACATGAGGTTCTGTGACTCACAGTGAATTCATGTAAGTCCACTTTACTAGTATCTATGGAAGATAAGTTTTCATTATCTTTCCACTTCACTGTCTGGTCTCTGGTCCTAAACTCCCATAGGTAGCAGATTGCAGAAAAACCTACACATCTAATAACAATTATCCTTCTTCAGGAACTGCTGCAGTACCCTCTGAATCCATATTTTAGAAAGAGACATTTCCTTTGTAAATGTTTTATTATTATGAATTTGTTCACATTCTCTCATCTCAACCCTTTTTATTTTAAACATGATAGTTACTTTGTTTATGCATAACTAATTAATTAATTAATTAATTAATATGTTTTTCCAAAACCAACAGAGCTATTTTCCTCCAAAGGTTAATTCAAGTTTCTGACAGCTTCTGGAAGCTTTTTCTCTAATTCAAGTCATCAAAATTAATAATAATAATAACAATTAATGATAATAACAAAAATACTAAAAACATGTACACCAGAGTACTATATTTGGACTGAATTATCTCATTATAAGGATGTGTAGGGCATTCACCTCTGAGCCAAAGGTTCTAAAGTCGTGATTTTCTAATTAATGTTTTTCATGGTTTTTCTGT
This sequence comes from Arctocebus calabarensis, assembly GCA_963573935.1. Classification (NCBI taxonomy): domain Eukaryota; kingdom Metazoa; phylum Chordata; class Mammalia; order Primates; family Lorisidae; genus Arctocebus; species Arctocebus calabarensis. The sequence goes on along the minus strand of CAUYON010043115.1, from coordinate 7,545 downwards.
CTCTTCTCTTTCTGGAAGCTATTCCTTCTTACTTGGTGGACTTGCCTCTGAGGCGTTCTCTTCTTTTAGTTTGCTACTTTTCCATATTAAGATAGATATCAAGTCCATGATCAAAGCCTTGCATTCAAGCCCATGGAGCCTCTTCCTCCGAACTCATGGGAAGATTCTATACATGATTCCAACAAACTGGCTACTCTCCTTTCATAGCTGACAATATTGAGAAGTTTAGATAAAGACAGTGACCAAATGGTTTTCTTTGTGAGTGAATTTCTGATGTGTGAGTGTGTGTGTGTTTTAAGCATATTCATGGGTCACCAGTAACATATAGTGGAGCCAGCAAACATTTTCTATAAAGGGCCAAGTGTATTAGGCTGTAGGATCCCTCCTGCATCTGGGGCAAGTACTCAAATATTCTGTTATACCACAAAACTAGCCACAGGATGTACGTGAATGAATTAAGACTGCTGTGTTCCAATAAAACTTTATTTACAAAAATAGGCAGAAGCCCCCTGAGGCTGTATAGTATGGTGAACCCAGAAACTGGTATAATTATAAACAAGAAATCAGTATACTGGGGGATCTCAATTCTGCTCCATGATGCCTGAGTTTTCCCATCTGTGTCATTTGAAAGAACGGTTTTGTAAACTCCGAAGTACTCTGTAGACATCTAAGATGGTTTTCATTCAGTCTTTCATTTACTTAAGAAATATAAATCAATGCCCACTGTGTGTCAAAAACTTTGCTATAACAAGGTGATGATAGCTAAGGTTGAGTCATATCAACTTTGGAAAGGTACTAACTTTGGACCACTGGATGATTGTCAGGTGGGGGTCATAGGGTAAGAAGACAGCCTAATGGGGGTGGGGCTTTCCCCTGCAGGGAATTGATGTCCAAACAGTCACTCATTTGGGGAAGTGGTTAATTTCAGGACAGGAAATGAGTTGGCAATTTGGGTTGAGGGTGGTCAAACTTCTCTCTCTCTAAGCTTCCCTCTCCAGGAAGTGTTGGGCCAAGATTCTAAATCGCAGAAAGGCTCAGATGATTCTGTTGGTGGGGAGTGAGCTATCTCCTGACTATGTGGGTTAAGCCTACAGTGATGGGTATCACTGAGTTCATGATTTTCCAGTTAGCAGAGACAATGACCAAAAGGAGAAGCAGCCCATTTCTGGAGCAACCAGCATCATCAAAGCTGAAGGTTGCAGATCTTCAAGGGAGCAGTGTCCCTTTCCAGAGTCCAGAGTAGGGTGTGAATGGGGATCATGGGATAATAATCTGGAATCAAGAATCACTTTACTTTATAGATTCTGGCAAGAGAGGTATACTGCATTTACACATTGTTCTTACCCAGATGTTTATGATCTAGCAAGTGAGGCAAACATATAATCATATCACTATAGTTCAGGGTGGTAAATGTTTAGGTAGTATTGAAGATATTAAGGTCAAGGTTGGATGCCTAATTTAGCCTGGCTGTGGTTCTTGAAAAATAATGTCTGAGGAATGGAGAGAGGGTAATTGGTGGGGCCACACCCACAGTGCATATTAGAAGGGTACAGGTGAACCTTACTAAATGCAGGATACAAATGTCTTCATACAATAACTAGGAAAATGCCATGAAGGCTATGTTAATTAGTTTGATGAAAATAGTTCAGATTGTATATGAAACCAGCACATTGTACCCCTTGATTGCACTAATGTACACAGCTTGCATTCAATAAAAACAATAAAAAAAACAATAAAAAAAAAGAAAAAGAAAAATAATGTCTGAGTTGAGATTTTATGAATGAGGTCAGGTTAACCAGGCTGACACGGAAGGCCAAAGAGCTTATGGACAAAAAAATCAGTAGGTACCACTGCAAAAGTCATCACAGCAGTGCAGAGTGAATAGGGGGCCAGACTGTGAACATTTACATACTGGGTCTTCAGTAATGAACTGTTTGAACTTGGGTATTCTATACATTTCTTTAAGCCTCTGTATCCTCATCTGTAACACGAATGGCAGTCTTTATCTCATAGAGTATTATGAGGATCAAGTAGGTGCAGCATTTGAAGGCTTCAGTGTGAGGCCTGGAACCTGCTAAGCAAGCATTCAGTGTTAGCACTCATATATGATAAAAAGGAGTTTAAATAAATACCGCAGTAAAGAAGGAGGAGCATGAAAAGATCAGATACATTTAAGGGCTGCATACTCGAGTATTTGCTATATGCGTATAAATTTGGCAGTAGGAATTACGCCACCTTCAGCATTTTCTCATGTTTCTTCCTCTTGCGATAGTCCTGTGATGGGTTGTGGCCTTTTCCCCCTAGACTACTACGCCTGACACTGACCGCATCAGGCCAGCTGGTAAAATAAAACTGGTCGTGAGAGTTAGCGGAAGGCGTAGTCAGAAGGTCATGCATGGCAGTTATGTCATCTGCTTCTAGAGATGGGAATGAAAATGATGAAATCAGCTGGTTTTCAGGCTTCCATTCAGCATGTGCTTAACTAGATGAGCTGATATCCTCAGCTGATAATTCCCTCTTCCTGTTGTGAGTGAAATCTAGACATTTCCTGCGTGCTGACTTTATGCCAGATACTACCTAAGTTCTGGGTTTCAGGACCTTCAAGTGCTCATTGCTAAGTGGGAAAGTGCTTATTTCCAGCATTGCCATTGTTGCTTCAGCATGGCACAAGGAGGCCCAGGGAGAGGACCCCTGATCCTTTGTCTCCCAAATTGTCAAGTGTCTTAACCAGGCATTCTTTCCCTCATGGAGACCTTTGTTGGTACAATGGCTGGTTTTCCCAAATATAGATGGGAACAGGCTTTGGTGGGTTTGAGTCTTTCCTTTTTCTTGGTCTTTCATTGATTGGTTTTTAGCTGCTCCTTTTCCCAAGGTCAAACTTCTTTGCAGACTCTAAATATAATGAAATACCCCCACAAATTATATACCTTTCAAGCTTTTTATATATGTTTGTTCCCCTAACAGCTTGGGAAGGATTATTCTTTCCACTTTACAGCTGAGGAAATTTGAGTTTAGAGATTCCCTGTGACTTGCCAAGGTCACAGGGTTAGTAATTGCATGAACTCCATTCAAACTCAGGTTTCCAAATACCAAGGTCACTGTTCATTCCCATCTGCTACCCACAAACTTGTTTTCTCTCTTTCCTTGGCTATAGGGAAAGTACAGCCCCCAAACAAGCTTCTAAAGCGTATCCAAAGCTTTCAACATATTGGTCAAAATTCTTTTCCCTGCTCTTGCCCCAGATTCCCAAGTGGGAGAGATGGTCCAAAAGCAATTTAAAAAAATTCAGTGATGAACATCATAAATGGATCCTTTCATGTTGACTGTCTGACCCTAGACACTCACATTTGCATAAGTGGCAGAAAGGGAAGCGTCATCTTGGGGGAAATAGGGAGATGTAATGGATCCTAACCAATCTTCTCGATTGACCAAGAAAAATCATTCTGAGTTCCTCAAACTGTATGGTGCAAGTGAATCTGCCTTGTATCTTATTAAAATGCAGATTCTGGTGATTCTGTTTCAGTGTGGGTGTGTAGGAGATGGTGCATTTTTAATAAACTCTGTGATGACCCCGCCTCTGGGACACGATTTGGACAAAAAGATTTAAATCACTGACTGTTGAACTTGGTTTAAAGTTTGGGAGTTTAAAATAATCATGGTGCCTGAGTTCTTAATCCTGAGATTCTAATTTAATTGGTTTAGGCTGTGGCCTGGGATTTCAGGATTTAAAAAGTCCTTCAGTTGATTCTAAGATATGCCAAAGTTTGATTAAAACTCTCCAGTATGTTTCAAACTAGAAGAGAGGATTTTGAACGTTCGCACCACAGAGAAATGATAAATGTTTAAGGGGATGGATATGCTATTTTCCCCATAGGATCATTAAACAATGTACTCCTATATTGAAACAGCACATCGTACCCTATAAGTATGTACAATTATTAGGAGTTAATCAAAAATAAAATAAAATTCTTTCCTATTCAGGCTTTAGAAAGAATTAAAAGATGGAAGAGGGACCTGAGAGGGACAGGCCACGTGGGAGTCACAGCTGCCTCTGAGGCCGTGGCGGCTGGTGCTCCCTCCGCCTTGGCCAGTGGGAGCTCCAGGAGCCCCGCCCAGGGGCAGCAGCCCGCGCGCCCCATGGAGGTGATGCAGCGGTCCACAGCTCGGGAGCTGATCCAGCTGTGGGTGAGCGAGCTGTCCCGGGCGGTGTGACCTACATCCTGTGCCCCGTGGGCAGCGTCAGCAAGATCCTGCCCAATAGCTCGGCATCAACATGCACCTGGTCAACAGCCACCACCTGCAGAACCGCATAAGAAACCCTGCAGTAAGAAAAGATTTGAATACCGTTGTCCAACTGATGCCGTAGAGGCTCTGAGCATTTTCTCGATTTTCTCTCATAAACCAGCACTTTATGAAAATGCATGCTGGAAAAAAGAATGGTAAGAGCAGCTGTTTCTACGGTCTGGATTGGGACTTGCACGTGGAAGACTGTGGCGAGACCTTGGGGTGCGTCTGGCTGTCCCTACGCCAGCAGAACCTCACCGCAGTCCCACATCTACCGAAAGGGACGTGAGATCCCTGCAGAACACAGGGCCCCACCCAGTAAGAAAAGGAGAAAGGAAAACTGCCTGCAAAGCCGGAAGTTGTCCAGGAAGACCATTGGATCATTGAGTAACCAACCTGTCCCTACACCAGACACTCAAGAGCTAGAAGCTTCAGAAATAAAGCTAGTAGCTTTTGAAGATTCTTGTGGCTCGAATGCCAGAAAGCAGATGCTCACAACTCCTCCAAGATGTTCTCAAAAGTTGCTTTTACCAAAGCCCAGAGTGGCTTTGGTTAAACTGCCATTGATGTGGTTTTCTCCTGTGCCTGTGCTGGGAGGCGTCCATCAGGGCTCTGCCACAGGCGCTGTGCTTGGTGTCCTTGTCAGTAGGGACCCTGGCCTCCGCCTAGATTCAGAGGCTTACTCTCTTAACCATCTAATTCTTCACAAGAACTGAGGAACACATGTCAGAGGAATAGCATTTCTTCCATCAGTGTACAGATAGATCTGTCTTATGCCTTACAAAACTTTACACCTTCCACACAGTTGGCTAGCCCTGGTTCCTCTGGGTCGTCTTCTTCCCAGGCTGATTTGTCATTTGATTCTCAAGGGTCTGTTCCCATTAGTGTTCACACTCAGATGTTTTTACCCAGCTCTAAAGCAACTTCATCCTTTGTTTCTCAGACTGATACATGTATAGACACTTGTTTCCAGTCAGGGGGGCTCTCCAGAGAAACTCAAACCAAGGGGATGCAAAGTCCAACAGATGGCCATTTACATTTGCACATGAACTTTATGGCCACCCTCTATTATGAGCAGCACATTAGCAGCAGACACAGTAACCCATGGAATGGGTTGCCTCAGGATGACCCTAAGACTTTAAATCAAGATATTGAGAAATCTGTATCATTATAAACTTCAGTGGACAGAGGCCTATACTTCCTTCACAGATAATCAGACTTGAACCATGAATTTATTAAGTGATTTAGAAAACATCTTGTCAAGTCATCTGCCTGGTTAGATACTGGATAATCATAGTTTTTTGTCTAACATGAATCCTGGACCTGACATCCAGCTCCCATCTGGCCTAGCTCAGAATCCCAGAATAGATTTTGACATTGAAGAGTACTTTTCAGCATCAATTATCCAGACTAAGACTGAGGAGGGTGAGCTTAGCACCATGAACACCGAACCAGTCTTGGAATCTCTGGACATAGAGACCCCAACTGACTTCTTACTTGCAGACACCTCTGCTCAGTCTTAGGGACGTAGGGAGAATTTCTAACTTCTTAGACCTGGAGATGTTTGAACACATAGACACAGACTTAAACTTCTCTTTAGACAATAGTCCTCATCTGCTTCTAGGAAATATTCTGAAACACTCAAGCTTTTCCATGAGTACTGACTCACTTGACACCAAGACCCAGGCTGAAGGTACCTGCACTGCTAAAAACATACCCACTCTAGAAAGTAAGGTTCAGTTGAACAGCAGAGACACAGACCATAAGTTCTGGTTTGAAACCCTGTGGAGCTTGTTCTTGACTAGCAATGAAACTCAAACAGCAATGGATGACTTTCTTCTGGCTGATTTGGCCTGGAACATGATGGAGTCTCAGTTCAGCTCTGTAGAAACCCAGACACATGCCGAACTACACACAGTCTCCAACTTTCAAAAGTAGGGTCTATGTACGGGGTGGCATTTACCATTTCCTTCTGGATTTGGAAAACAGGGAACGGGGACAACAGTATTAATTCTGTTGACTGTAGTAGAAGATGCTGTTGCTTGGATCTTTGCAGTTCTCTGCCTTTTGTACTTGTAAACATGAAATTGGTATATAAATGTGAGTGTATTATAAAGTGTAAGATGTTGGTCTACAAAATAAATAAAAACTTAACACATAAAATAAATCTTAAGAAGTAAACTCTCTAAAGGTAGTATCCTCATAATCATTTATTTTTTATATATGTATTTTATTTTATTTTTTATTAAATCATAAACATATAGATCCTGTATACATTAATGCATTTATGGGGTACGATGTGCTGATTTCATATAGAATTAGGAGCACTTACATCACACTGGTTAGTATATACCTCATCTCGTTTACTTGATTATTGTGCTAAGACATTTACACACTATACTAATAGATCTGACATGTACCCTTGCATTATGCACCATAGGAGTGATCCCACCATTCACCTTCCCTCGATACGACCTCTCCCCTCCCCTCCCAACCCTCCTCCTTCATTCTTTATCTTGGGCCATAGTTGTGATCTAATCTTCATATGAAAGTGTGAGTGATTGTAAATTGGTTTCATAATAGTATTGAGTACATTGGATATTTTTTCTTCTATTCTTGAGATACTTTACTAAGTAGGATATGTTCCAGCTCCATCCATGTAAATGTAAAAGAGATAAAGTCTCCATCTTTTTTAAGGCTGCATAATATTGCATGGTATACATATACCACAATTTATTAATCCTTTCATGAGTGGATGGGCACTTGGGCTTCTTCCACGGCTTGGCTGTTATGAATTGAGCTGCAGTGAACAATTTGGTGCAAATTTCTTTGTTATAAAGTGATTTTTGGTCTTTTGGAGAAACACCCACTAGAGGAATTGCAAGATCAAACAGCAGGTCTACTTTTAGATCCCTAAGTATTCCACAAAGCTCTCTATAAAGAGAATTATGAAACTCTGAGAAAAGAAATAGCTGAAGATGCTAACAAATTGAAAAACATACCATGCTCCTGGCTAGGAAGTATCAACATTGTTAAAATGTCTACTATGAAACTAATTTAAAGGTTCCAGATTAAGACTATAACCCAACTGTAGCACAAGAATACGGGAAGGAGGGAAGGGGGAAGTTTGGGATTGAGGGAGGGTAATTGGTGGGGCTACACCTACAGTGCATCTTAGAAAGGTACAGGTGGAACTTAGTAAATGCAGTATACAAATGTCTTCATACAAGAACTAAGAAAACACCATGAAGGCTATGTTAA